>PVHY01034485.1:0-10411 GCA_004024945.1 Uropsilus gracilis | reverse complement strand
TCTTGGTCCATTTTTTTGCATGTCTTAGTCCAGTTTTCCCAGCACCATTTATTGAAGAGGCTATCTTTGTTACAATGTAAGTTTTTCACTCCTTTGTCAAAGATTAATTGGCTATATATGTGTGGCTTTATTTCCAGACTCTCAATTCTGTTCCATTGGTCTGATTGTCAGTTGTTGTACCAGTACCATGCTGTTTTAAGTATTATGGCTTTGTAGTATAGCTTGAAGTCTGGAATAGTTAGACCTCCATTCTCACGTTTTTTGGAGAGGAGGTCTTTTGATATTCAAGGTCTTTTGTTATTCCATATGAATTTTTGTAATTTTTGTTCTATCTCTTTAAAGAATGTCATTGGAATTTTTAAGGGGATTGCATTAAATCTGTAGATTGCTTTTGGTAGGAAGGTCATTTTGATGATGCTAATTCTTCCCATCCATGAGCAAGGAATGTCTTTCCATTTCCTTGTGTCTTCTATCTCTTTTAGTAGCATTTTAAAGTTTTCTTTGTATAGTTCTTTCACGTGTTTTGTTAAGTTTATTCCCAGGTATTTAATTGTTTTGGGTGTGATGGTAAATGGGATGACGTTTTAATTTATTCTTCTGGTGCTTGACTTTTTGCATGTAGGAAGGTTACTGATTTCTGTGTGTTGATTTTGTAGACGGCTACCTTGCTGAACTGGTTTATTGTTTCAAGAAGTTTTTCTGTGAATTTTTTTGGGTTCTCTATGTATAGAATCATATCATCTGCATATAATGATAGCTTCAGTTCCTCTTTTCCTAATTGTATCCCTTTTATATCTTTCTCTTGCCTTATTGCCCTGGCTAGAATTCCAATATATTGACAAAAAGAAATAGAGAGAGTGGGCATCCACTCTCTTTTCCCCATTTAAGATGATGTTTCTGTAGATTTGTCATAGATGGCTTTTATTATGTTGAGTTATGTTCTTTTGATCCCCAGTTTTTCGAGGGCTTTTATCATAAATGGGTGCTGGACTTTGTCAAATGCTTTCTCTGCATTTACTGATATGATCGTGTGGTTTTTGCTTTTCTTCTTATTGATGTGGTGGATTATGTTAATTGATTTCCAGATGTTGAACCTTCCTTGTGTCCCTGGGATAAATCCCACTTGGTCATGGTGAATAATGCTTTTTATGCATCATTGGATTCAATTTGCTAGTATTTTGTTTAAAATTTTTGCATCTGTGTTCATTAGGGAAATTGGTCTATAGCTTTCTTTCTTGGTGCTGTCCTTATTTGGTTTTGGTATGAGTGTGATGTTTGTTTCATAGAATGTGTTTGGGAGCTTCCCTTCTTTCTCAATTTTTTGGAAGAGTTTTAATAGTATAGATGTTATTTCCTCTTTGAATGTCATGTAGAATTCATTTGTAAAGCCATCTGGTCCTGGGCTCTTGTTTTTAGGGAGAGTTTTTATGACTGCTTCAATTTTACTGCTTGTGCTTGGATTATTTAGACTCTCTATTTCTCCTTTGTTAAATTTTGGGTAGTTGTATTTTTACAGGAATTTGTCCATCTCATCCAGGTTGTTATACCTGTTTCCATATAGATGTTCATAGTAGTCTCTGATTATCCTTTGGATTTCTTTTGTGTCCATGGTGATTACTCCTTTCTCGTTTGTGATTCTATTTATTTGGGTGTTTTCTCTTCTTTTCTTTGTGAGCTTTGCAAGGGGATTGTCAATTTTATTTATTTTTTCAAAGAACCAGTTCTTAGTTTTGTTGATCCTCTGGATAGTCTTTTTGGTCTCTATGTTATTTATTTCTTCTTTTATTTTTATTATTTCTTGTTTTCTTCTGGGCTTTGGCTTTTCTTGTTGTTCTTCTAATTTTTCGAGTTGGGATATGAGGTTTCTTGATTTGGATATTTTCTTGGTCTTTTGATATGGGCCTGTATTGCTATGAACCTTCCTCTTAGATATGCTTTTACTGAGTCCCAGACATTTTGGAATGTTGTGTCTTCTTTGTCATTTGTTTCGAAGTAGGTTTTAATTTCTTCTTTAATTTCTTCCGTTACCCATTCTTTGTTTAGTAGTATATTATTCAGTCTCCATGTATTGGACAATCTTCTTGCTTTCTTTTCATTGTTAATTTCTAGTTTGTGCCTTTATGATCAGAGAAAATAATTGGTATAATTTTGATTTTTGTGTATTTGTTCAGCTTTTCCTTGTGTCCTAATATGTGATCAATTTTAGAGAAGGATCCATGTGAATTTGAAAAGAAGTTGTATTCCCTTTTTGGGGAGTGCAGTGTCCTATAGATATCTATTAGGTCCATTTGGTCTAGGTCTTCATATAAAGCTTTTATGTCCTTGTTTAGCTTTTGTTTTACTGATCTGTCTTGGTGAGAGTGGGGTGTTAAAGTCTCCTATGACATACGTGTTTTCACCAATATTTGTTTTCAGTTCTGCTAGTAGCTGTCTTATGAATCTTGGTGCTCCCTCATTTGGTGAATATATGTTGATAATTGTTAAGTCTTTTTAGTGAGTTGAACCACATCCCATTAGGTAGTGTCCATCTTTATCCTTTGTCACTTTTTTTATTCTGAAATCTGCTTTATCTGCTATAAGGATGGCTACTCCTGCATTTTACTTGGGACCGTTCACTTGTAGAATTGTTCTCCATCCTTTCACTTTCAGTCTATGCTTATCTTTAGGGATTAGATGTGTTTCCTGGAGACAGCACAATGTTGGGTTCTCTCTTTTGGTTCAGTCTACAACTCTGTGTCTTTTGATTGATGAGGTTAGACCACTGACATTTAGAGTGACTATTGATGTGTGGAGTTCTAGTGTTGGTTTTCTAGAGGTCATTTTGAGGTTTTGCTTTGGTTTCTTGTTGTGTATATTCTATTTATTCATCTGAGGGTTTTGGTCCTGTGGCTTCTTCCAATATTTCTTGGAGTGGGGTGTTGGTGGTAGCAAATTTTTGGAGACTTTGTTTGTCTGAGAAGGTTCTAATTTTTTCTTCATACAGGAAGGACAGGGTAGGGTATTCTTGGCTGGCACTTTTTGTCTTGGAGTTTTTTGAATATGAAGCTCCATTCTCTTCTTGCGTGGAGTGTCTCTTTAGAGAAATGTGAGGTCAGTCTAATGGGTTTTCCTTTGTAGGTTATCTGTTTCCTCTCTCTAGCCATCCTCATTACTTTTTCTTTATCTTGAACTCTTGGGAGTTTTGCTATTATGTGTCTTTCTGTGGTTTTTCTTTCATTGAAGTAGTTTGGTGACCTTTTTTTTTCTTTTATGTCTATTTTCATTTCATTCTTCAAGTTTGAGAAGTTCTCTTCTTAAAAAGCCTATCATTTCCTATGTCTTTCTCTTCTCCTTCTGGGATTCTGATTACTCATATTTCCTTTCTTTAAAGTATCTGATAGATCTCTGTTTTTTCCACTATCTTCTTATTTTGTTTATCACTCTCTTTTTCTCTCTTAGTTCTCTCTACTTCTGTCCTCCAGTGTGCTGATTCATTCTTCAATTTCTTCTAGTCTGCTTTCATGACTTTTCCCAGTATTTTTGAAGTCTTCTATCACTCCTCGTATATACTGCTTCTCCTTCATTTTCTTATTTAGGGTTTCAATCTTGTTCTGTTCACCAATGATGATGTTCATTTTGCTACATTCCTTTTTATATTTTTCTACCTATCCTCTTAGCTCGCTGATTGCTTTTATCATTTTGTGTCTGAATTCTTTATCTGACATAAAGGGCATTTCTTCTATTTCTTCCATTTGGTTTCTGGAAGTTGTTTGTCCTTTGGAGATGGATTATTTCCCTTTGGGCTCATTTGAGTATTTGTATTTTTCTTCTTTCCTGTGTTTTCTCTTTGGGTTTGCTCCACATATTGTGCAATGACTGCTCTAGTATTGGTTGGCATTTTGAAGAATATCAGTCTGTGGTGATTTCTGCCCTTGTGCCGGTATGATTTCTTGTTTCTGTTGGCTGTTTTGGGGGGTGAATTCCCTCCCTTTGTTTCTGGGCTATGTGTTCTGTCCTTTACTTTTGTACTCTCTATCCAGTATTCTAATTCTTGTTGAGATTTTTATCTGTGCCAGCGCCAATAGGTACTGGCGCCCCCAGAAGTCTCACCTAAAGCCAAAGTTTGCAACGATGCCCCCACTGGCTGTGGGGAGAGCCAAAAGTCCCTCTTGGCTTGCAGCTGAGGCTGCAACCGTCACTGCTCTTAGTAATTGTCTGATGAATTTTGGTGCTCCCTGATTTTCTGAATATGTGTTAATAAGCGTTATGTTCTTCTGATGCATCAACCTTTTTATCATTATGTAGTTCCCTTCTTTGTCCCTTGTCATCTTTTTTAACTTAAAACCTACTTTATCCACTACAGGTATGGCTACCCCTGCCTTCTGGGGCCATTTGCTGGCAGGACTGTTTTTCAACCCTTTACTTTCAGGTTTTGCTTATTTTTACGGTTCAACTATGCTTCCTGTAGCAGCAGAACATTGGATTGTGTTTTTTTAATCTAGTGTGCCAATCTGTTTCTTTTGATTAGTGCATTTAGATCATTAATATTTGGGGTGATTATTGATAATTGAGAATATGGCATTATCTTTTTGGTAGTCAATTTGAGGTTTTATTTACCATCTTGTTCTGTTCTTGATGAATTTTCTGTTGGTTTGTATTTTAAGGTTTCTCATAAAATTTCTTGAAATGAAGGTTTAGTGGTAGCGAATTTCTGAAGATTTTGTTTGTCTAAGAAAGTTCTTATTTTGCCTTCATAAAGGAGGAAGATCTTCATAGGGTAGAATATTTTTGGCTGGCATTTTTTTTTGTTTTAGAGTTTTTTGAATATCTGGCTCCAGTCTCTCTTTGCCTGTAATGTCTTCTCAGAAAAATCTGAAGTCAGCCTAATAAGTTTTCCTTTGTATGTTATCTGTCTTCTTTCTCTAGTTAGTTTCATTATTATTTCTTTATCTTGGACTCTTGGAATTTACAATTATGTGTCTTGGTGTGATTTTTGTTTCCATTAAGGTGTTTTGGTGTCCTTTTGACTACTTGTATTACTATTTTCATTTCCTTTTTTAAGGTTAAGTTCTCCTCCATTATTTCCTTAAAAACTTTTCAGTTTTCATGACTCTCTCGTCTCCTTCTGGTGTTCCAATGACCCTGATATTTCCCTTCCTCAAATTACCTGATATATCTCTGAGCTTTTTTTCTGTACTCTTCCTTTTTATTTCTTTCTTTCTTTCTGATGGTACTTTCTATTTCAGTGCAGTGTCCTCTAGAATACTGATTCACTCCTCTATTTCATCTAGTCTACTTCCATGGTTTTTCCCTGCCTTTTAGAGCTTCTTCCTTCCTCTTTAAGGATTTTATCTCATCCTTCAGCTCTTTAATTATGTTACTCATACAACTTTTTTTTGTTTTTCTAAATCATCTTTCATCTCTTTAATTATTTTTGTTGAAGTGAGTTGGGAGTCTTTCTCATTTTTCTTATCTCTAGTTATGTTGGTGATATTGAATTTATCTTTAAGCTTTTCTATTATCTTCTTTCATCTCTAACTGGTTTTATTAGATGAGTCAGGATTCTTTGTCTGACCGGTAGCATAATTCTTCTCTGTCCTCATTATTTGATACTGAGGGTTGTCTTTCCTTTGTTGATGTATTATTTCCTGAGGGGCTTCCTTGAACATTTATGATTTTTTTTCCTTCCACTTGTTTGTCTTTAAACTTGCTCTATGCATTGAACCACTGTGATGCTTGTGTTTGTGGGTATGGTTATTGAAGTCCTTTACCAGTTTGTGGTTGATTCTGCCTTGTGCTTGTGTTACTGTGGTTGACTCTGTGATTTTTAGCTGACTTTTATAGTGGATATTGCCCTCTTGCAGTCAGAGGGCAAATCTAGTGAATGCAGCTTCCAGAAGTTGGGTCTCTCATCTTCTACCTGGGTGTTTCTTCCTCTCAGGCCAATAGGGCAAATTTGCTATTCTGACTATTCTTGGGAGTTGTTAAGTCTGGTGGTAGCAGCATTTGAACTTGGGAGTGTGGTAACTCTCCCCTTTGGCAGGAGTATGCAGACTCACTGAGTTAGTGGCTGTTTCTTACTCCTTCTGTTCCTCCTTCAGTATTACTACACAGCATCAGTGCTGGGGCTAGCAGGGTTCATCAGTCTTCCCCTGGAACATTTGTGGGCTCCCTCTCTCTGTGTGGTTATACACAACTGCATTCTGGGACATGTTGGTGCCAGGGATGGGGAAGGCAGGGTCATTGATCCAGTCTTCACCTGGTGTGTTCCCTAACTCCCTCCCTCTAGGAGTGGGCATATTTAATATATCCATGGTCATAAAAAAAAATACTCAGACATATTTCAAACTGTGATGTGAAACAGTAAATGAACCTCTTTGGAAAATATTGGTCCCAGAACTTAGTGTTTGGGCATAACTAGGTCTCACTATTTTTGCCCATGGAACAGCAGGCTAACATTGCCCAGGGTACCACAAACTCAAGCAATCCCCAGCCTCAGCTTCCAAGGTAGCTGGGATTACAGGTGTGTGCCACCACACCCAGCCAATTTTTTGGAACTAGGTCTTGCTACATTGCCCGAGCAGGACTCGAACCGTGATCCCTGGTTCCCACCGCGGCTTCCTAGGCTGCCACTTACAGGCATGCATCACCATGCCTGGAGTGATAATGATTATTTTTCCAATATTTCATATTAACTTTTTAGAGTTTTTGAATTTCAAAATATACAGAAAACAAATGCAAAGCTATGATTCTGGTGTAAATATATTTCTAATGGTAAGCTACTTATCATTGATCGCGTATTCATAGATACTAATATTAATTTGGAAAGTAAATTTTTGTACTGCAAAAGATATGAGTAAAGATGTAATAGGATTCTTCAAATAAGTTTAAGAATCCATCAGTCCCATAACACTTTATGTACTGACCCAAATTTCATACTCTCCCCATTAAAAGAGGATATTAGAAATATGACTGCCATGGTAATATATTATTAAAAATCCAATGAAAAAATAAGTCATTATTTTTGAAAAGGTGAGTGTCTACTAAAAGTAAAAAAAAGTAGAAATTAATGAGTCTTACCTGAAGTGAGTAATGTTTTGGGGGAGCTTAAAAAACATCTTAGAATAGAAAGAAGCAAATATCTAAAATCTAGGTATACATAACTTTATAACACACATGACTGAAAGATAAAACCTTAAACAGTGATTCACATCAGTATTACCATTATTGAACAAGGCATTATGTGCACATTAATGGTACCATAAGTACACTTGTTTTAATCTAACCAAAAATACATAACCTAATCTAAAATATCAGCAATTCAGGAAAAAACTAAAGGTGGACATTGCATGAAACAACTTATCCATACTCTCTGCAATATCAATAAGAAAAATTTTGTAACAATTTCACACTGGATGATTGACAAGTGATACTGGATTCCATCTTGAGTCAGAGTAGATAAGCAGATGATGAAGTATTTACAATTGAGAATCATGTCAGTGTTACAGTTTCTGATTGGGTATGAAATAGATAGTGAATATCCTTGCTCATGAAATAAGTTTGAAAATTTAAGGATAAACTGGCAGTAAGTTGATTCCTTTTTTTTTAATTAATTTATTTTTTTATATATGTGTTTTGTGTTTCACATCTTTGTATTCCCTGTATCACCTTCCCTCCCTGACCACTCCTATCTCCACCCCTCCTCACAACCCCCCCCCCACATACTGATCCCTTTTATGGAATGTTTATGTACATATATATGACCTAAATTGTCAACTGGTATAAATTTTATAATAATAAAAAAAATGGCAGTAAGTTTGCACTTTACTGTAAGGTGGCTCAAGAAACTTTAAATTTCACTGCATTTCAGATTGGCCCTTTCTTTCATATCAGTCCTGGACCAACTGTCATCAAGGAATGGGGGACAACCAGTCATGGGTCCCAGAACTCTTCCTGGTGGGATTCCAGCTCAGTGCAGACATGGAAGTTCTTCTCTTATGTGTCTTCCTCCTGCTGTATGTCTCCAACTTGCTGGCAAATG
The DNA here is from genome assembly GCA_004024945.1 of Uropsilus gracilis. Taxonomy (NCBI): domain Eukaryota; kingdom Metazoa; phylum Chordata; class Mammalia; order Eulipotyphla; family Talpidae; genus Uropsilus; species Uropsilus gracilis. The sequence continues at coordinate 2,391 of PVHY01034485.1, read as the reverse complement.
ATATGATCTTGGGACTCATCTGGCTGGGCGCCAGACCGCACACACCCATGTACGTTTTCCTTTCTCATCTGGCCGTTATTGACATAACTTATGCCTCCAGTATCTTGCCCAACTTCTAGAAAACCTAGTGGAGCACAAAAAAACAATCTCCTTTGTCTCATGTGCTATGCAAATGCTTTTATATTTGGCTCCTGCTTCCACAGAGTGTCTGATTTTGGTGGCAATGTCCTATGACAGGTACATGGCCATCTGCCAACCTCACCACTACACTGTCATCATGACCTGGAGACTGAGCATCATTCTGATCATCACTTCCTGGGCATGTGGGCTTTCACTGGCCCTGGGGAATGTCATTCTCCTTCTGAGATTGCCCCATTGTAGACCCAGAAAGATCAACAACTTCCTCTGTGAAATCTTAGCTGTCTTCAAAGTGGCCTGTGGGGACACTTGGTTCAACAAATTTGTTGTCCTTTCTTCTGGTGCATTTGTCTTAGTGGGGTCCCTCTCCTTGATGCTGTTCTCCTACATGCGCATCAGCTTGGCCATCCTGAAGATCAAGTCAAAGGAGGGTTGCAGAAAGGCCTTCTCTACCTGTTCCTCCCACCTCTGTGTGGTCGGCTTCTACTTTGGCATCACCATGATGATGTACTTCGTTCCAGACAATGACCACCAAGATGAGCAGAAGAAAATTCTCTCCCTGTTCTATAGTCTCTTCAACCCATTGCTGAATCCCCTGATCTACAGTCCAAGAAATGCTCAAGTGAAGGCTGCCTTCAACAGAGCACTGCAGAAGCAGGGGACATGATAAACACACTATCATTTTCATGTAGTTAACAAGAAATGTTAACTTGTGCAAAAGAACTCCAGAAATTTTCCCCAAAGATAAGGTATTACTGAAAAATGAGAATTATCTAAAAGCATCACCAGGGGGCTACAGGTGGGTGGCCCCCTCCTTCATGTTTCTCTCGGGGGGGTCTTCAGGGGACCCCAGGCTGCTGTCTTTAAAGGCAGCCTTAGGCAGAAACCAAATGGTTTCACTAATATATGGAATATAGTGAAAAAAATAAACAAAAGACTTGAGGAAAAGTCAAAACGAGCTAAGCACCAAACTGAAGTGCATAACTTTGAGCAGGAGGGAAGGGGAGGGGGATGGAGAGGAGGGGGGGTAAACCCCTGGGATTACAATGTTGTGAAATTTATATATAAATTTTAAAAATTAAAGTATAATTTGCTAGAATTAAAAAAAATTTAAAAGAGTAGTAACACAAAAAAAATAAAATAAAAGTCAAAAAAAAAAATAAATAAAGGCAGCCTAGGACCACGGAGCTTGTCCCTCCACTTCTGCCCAGCTGCACCAGGTAGTTGGGCCAACCATGCCTCTGGAGGTTCCGCCTCCCTTGTTGCCTCCTCTGGGTTTAGGGGAAATGCTGGGTGCTTGGATCAACAGGGTTAGGGGTTAGAAGGCACACAGGGTTAGGGGTCAAAGGGCACAAATCTCACTCATGGGAAGACTAGCATTGGGGGACCTAAAAAACAGCTGTTGACAATGTTAAATTATAATGTATTAATCTTTATAAGATTGTTAAAGGTCATCTTCATGCTGACATGCCTCAACAAGAGTAATTTTTAAACAGTGATGCATGATACTGAAAGTTTCTAAGAGCAGATTTTAAGCAATGCTAGATATATACACAAAGATATTTATCTGAAGGATGGAGGTGTTCATTACCTTGACTGTGATACTTCATGACATTGACATGTATGACATCCTTATGTTTTACAAGTAAGTCTATAACAGTTATATATCAATAATATCTGCATAAAACTGGGTTCAAAATTGAACTTGAAGGAATAATTTTACTTCATTCAATAATAAAATTCCAATTATCTGATGACATATTCAAAAATATTTTAAATACTATCCTAAAACAACAAAAAAAGTGAAATAGTAGCATCACATTCTACTTTTCCAACATTCTTGAATGACTGCCTCAGAAAATGGAATTCTCTGCTTGCTTTTGCATGCAACTGTTAAACAGAACATTCGTTTGGAAAATTCCACAAACTCTTAACGAGAGGATTACTGAAAAATCTAACAATATTTTAGCTATTTGTGAGCATGATTTTTATCTAAAAGAAGTCCTCAAATGTCTCATGAGTCTTTTTATCAGAAAGAGAAATTGAGGCTAGGCATGGTGGTGCATGGCTATAAGCGTGCAGCCTAAGAAACCGTGGCGGGAACCAGGGATCGCCGTTCGAGCCGACTGGGAGTAACTTAGCGAGACCTAGTTCCAAAAAATAGCTAGGCGTGGTGACACGCACCTGTGATCCCAGCTACCTGGGAAGCTGAGGCTGGGGATTGCTTGAGTCTGTGGTACCCTGGGCAACGTG
>PVHY01034484.1:0-10416 GCA_004024945.1 Uropsilus gracilis | reverse complement strand
CTCTCTCTCTATATATATTACATAATTGTCTACCCCCGAAGTCCTCCCATCACCTTATCACCCTTGAGTCATCTTCATCTCTTATGCCCTCCCCCTCCCTCGCTCCCACTTCCACCCCCTCCCCCTCGCTTGCTCTATGCTTCAGTTCTATTGGCAGTTTTAAATTTTTCTTGTCCGTTTGTTTTTTTTCCCTCTATCCCTCACATAAGCGAGACCATGCCCTATTTCTCTTTGTTTCTCTAATTTCTAACATGATTCCCTCTAGCTCCATCCATGTTGCTGCAAATGACATGTCCGTCTTCTTTGATTGATGCGTAATATTCCACCATGTACACAGACCACAGCTTTTTCAGCCATTCGTCTAATTGGGGCATTTGGGTGGTTTCCATATCCTGGCTGTTGTAAATAGTGCTGCCATAAACACGCGCGCACAGGTGTCCATTGTTATTACTGGAAAACTTTGTTCCTTAGAAGTGCTGGAGAGCTGCAGCCTTAGTGTGAAACTCCAAAAGCAGCCGCGACTGGCGCTGTCCGCATCTTTAGTTTCCTTATTCAGGTCTCCAGAAACAATGATGGAAACCAGAAATCGCTGCCTAACGTACACATCCTTCTCTGTTGTTTTGGAAAGTCAGCGGCACATGCTTCCTGCAAGAGCCTGGTCCTCAGACGCAGCGCAGATGAGTCACGAGAGCTGGGCGCGCGCTTCCCCACAACCGCGGCCCCAGCTCGGCTCAGCCCAGCACGGCCCAGGAGGCGGCGGGCTTGCAGCTCGCGGCCTCGGCTTGATGCAGAGCAGAATTGCCGCTCGCGTAAATATTTTGAGTTGGAAAAAACCCCTTCGCTATTTCCTCCCGCCTAAGAGTACTTCCATGAACCTTCCCATCGCAGAGCTGCGTTCTGACTTCCGTCACAGCCCTGGTGACAGGCCGATGGCTTCTTGGCGTGTCCGGGTTTCCACAGCTGTTTTAAAAACGAGGAGAGAAGAGGCAGAGCCTCGCCACTTCAGGGGAAGAGAAAAACGCCTTATTTCCCATGGACTGTTCATCTGCTCTCCAGGCAGGTCCGGATGTGGGGAAGATGGACGAGAGCGTGAACCGTGAACGTGCCTGTCCGAGCTGGGATGTCAGGAGACCAGTTTCTTTGAGTGTCCCGCATTTCCTTCCCACTGTGGTCCGGCAGCCTGTAGAATGTGCCTTTTAACCCAAGAATTGTTTTTAATGGGCGCCTTCTGTGACTCTGCCCAGCCTTCTTGTAGTGTGTGTGCACGTGTGTGTGTGCACGCTCACCGCATTTAAGTGTGCGTGTGTGCATGTTTGTGCATGCTCACAGCACTTAAGCATGTGTGTGCCTGTGTGTGCATGATCACAGCATTTAAATGTGCATGTGTATGTGCTGTGCACGCTCACAGCATTTACGTGTGCATGTATATGTGGTGTGCACGCTCACAGCATTTAAATGTGCATGTATATGTGGTGTGCACATTCACACATTTATATGTGCATGTATATGTGTGTGCACGCTCATAGCATTTAAGTGTGCATGTGTATGCATGTGTGTGCATGCTCACAGCATTTAAGTGTGTTTGTATGCATATGTGTGCACCCTCACAGCGTTTAAGCATGTGTGTGCATGCTCACAGCATTTAAACATGCATGTGTATGTGCTGTGCACGCTCACAGCATTTACGTGTGCATGTGTATGTGTGTGCACATTCACACATTTATATGTGCATGTATATGTGTGTGCACGCTCATAGCATTTAAGTGTGCATGTGTATGCATGTGTGTGCATGCTCACAGCATTTAAGTGTGTTTGTATGCATATGTGTGCACCCTCACAGCATTTAAGCATGTGTGTGCATGTGTGTGCATGATCACAGCATTTAAACATGCATGTGTATGTGCTGTGCACGCTCACAGCATTTACGTGTGCATGTGTATGTGTGTGAACATTCACACATTTATGTGTGCATGTATATGTATGTGCACGCTCACACATTTAAGTGTGCATGTGTATGTGTGTGTGCACACTCACAGCATTTCAGCATGTGTGAGTATGCATGTGTGTGCATGCTCATAGCATTTAAGTGTGCATGTATCAGCTTGTCTTTCCCCTTTTACCCATCTGTGTTGTTCTGTCATTTCCTTGTAGGAATGCTTCCCTCCCCCTCTGTCGTATTTTCCACCATCCTTTACGACAAGGATGGTGTCTTCTTTTGTCTTTTGTTTTTGATCTCAGAGGATCTATTGAGAGTTGAGGCATCAAAGATGTTTCCTCACCATGCAAGGATGAAATGATGTTAAGACAGAAAATTCCATGCCGAATATGGTGTCCTATTCTTCCTGATCACCAATACATTTTGTTGTGTGAGGTTTGCTCTGGGCTCCAGTGGGGTCCTGTGAACCCTCTGAAATTGAACCCCAGTTTTAGTAAGATTGTGCTGGAGTGTGCACCGGCACACTTCTCTCCAGACAAGCTCCTTGACTTTCATCAGATTCGAAGGGATCTCAGATCCTCATAGCCTGAAGAAATGCACCCTCTCTTTCCCCATGGCTCCAGCAAAAGGATAATGTGAGGACGCCATGGTTTCAGAAACCAGGCAACTGGGTACAACCCAAAGTGGCTAACAGAGTCAAGAGTTGGGAGTGAGGTGTTCATCTTAACAATTATTCTATTACTTCTACTGAGGTATCTTTGAGAGGATGATGTATTTCTGGGGAGGAGCCAGAAAAACCATCCCCAAGACAAAAACAATTAACCTCAGGTGCCTCAAATTGGAAATAAGTGGTCGCTAATCACCAGGGGTCTTCCTGCTGCCAGTGATTATGTGGTTAAAAACTTTAGGGGTGAGAATAAGCTTTTAGGCTTAGGCAGAGAACAAAAACCTATTTGGCTGAGGGATGTTGGGGTATTAGCACATGAACATCGTACCCCAAGGTAGTGAGCATAACCCAAGTGTCCAGTATGTGTGGCCTTGACCTTTCCTCTCTCCTCACTCCCAACCTCTTGGGTCTGTTGGTCACTTTGGGTTGTATCCAGTTAGGAGTCCGCTTAACGATGAATTCCTCTCATATTCTGGACAGTAACTGCTGATGTGGAAACAAACCCTTATGAATTGGAAGAGGGGAAGGAGAAAGAGAAAGTACAAGAATGAAAAGGTAGACTATAAGATTGACCTCTAAATATTTAACAGGTGATGACAGTTGCATAGAGTTTCTCTTAACAGGAAGATAGTTCACTAAGCTGGAAAAGAAAGAAGAATGATTTTTAGATGCATATTTCAAATAAACGATCTCAGTTCATTCCCACCAATATTTTTAACGAAGCCTTAGGGTTGGTGGGAGTCACATGTCTGCCAACTCCATTAGGGAACCGATGAGTATGCACTTTGAGTAGGATCACAGAGAGAAGCTGAGAGAGCTGTGATTTAGGAGGTGGGCAGCTCTTCTCTGATAGGTTTTGCGTGTCCTCTAAGTTCGCAAAACTAGGCTTTCACGAGCTGAGCTGCAGAGGCAGCCTCTGGTGAAAAGACATGGTGCCAGGTCCTTCACCGAGTGGCTGACTGAGCGGAAATTTGCACTGGTGGTTCACTCATTGCCATGGAAACCACTTGAATGGAGAGGAGTACATTTGTTCATTTTTGCAATTATTCTATTATTTATACTGAGGTATCTTTGAGAGGATGATATATTTCTGGGGAGGAGCCAGAAAAGCTATCCCTAAGACCAAAAAACAAAACAAAACAATTAACCACAGGTGCCTCAAATTGCAAATACATGTTTGCTAGTCACCAGGGCATCGTATCTCCCCATCTAGCCTTGAGGTGAATATTCAACACATGGTGGGGTTTTCTGCTATTCACAAAATAGGGAAATTGTCAGGTCTCATTTATTAAACCCAGTTCTCAGCAATCTGTAGATATTTCCTTTTTCCTTATCAGACTCTTTCTTTTTTTTTTTTTGATTCAGGATTTTCTCACAGTGCATGGTTCATTATACTTAATTACCCAGAATATGACACTACATGCAAACAAAGTAAGGCAGGTTTTTAAAAATCCACCTGAAAAAACTTCTTGTTTGACTCTGAAAACATAACTCAAAATCCAGGTTAAAAATGGGATAAATCTTGCTTTCAAAAAAATCTAGCAAAATAAATGAATAAACAAGCAACATAAATAAACAGATAACAAACCCTTAACCCTTTAATTTTTAGGATGGATAATTTTATATGCATCTAGATTTTACTGGTTTGATTCCAAGGATTTAAAGCAAAAAGCATAGGAAGGGGATGTGTGTGTGTGTGTGTGTGTGTGTGTGTGTGGCGGAGGTTGGGGGTGGTGGTAGAGAAATAGTGAAAAAACTTTCCAGTCAAATGAGAAAAGTGGTCTCTAAGTGTGTTATTACATAGTTATCTGATATATATATTCAACTGTGTATATGACACTAATTTAAGACAAATATAAAATATAGTGCATGTATAATACATCTCTCTCATAGAACTAAATATGGATAAATTATGATTAACACCCTTCTGCACACTGAAAGAAAACATCACCAAAATGAAAAGGAACCTACTGAATGGGAGAAAATATTCACAAATAACAATCCAATAAGAGATGAATATAAAAAAAAAAAAAGCAAACAACCCAATTAAAAGATGGGAAGAGGATCTGAATAGATAAAGAAGACATACAAATGACTGACAGGCATATGAAAAGATGTCATCATCTCTTATTATTAGGAAGATGCAAATCCAAATCACAGTAAGTTATCATTTCACACCTTTGGGAATAGCTATTATCAAAAAGACAAGTAACAAGTTTCAGCAAGGATGAGGAGAATAGGGAACCCTCACACACCCCTGGTGGAATAGAAACTGAAGCAGGCACTAAGGAGATATGTGAAAGAATTAAAAATAGAAACACCAAGCGATCCTGTTATTTCACTGGAGTATTTGTGAGAAGAATACAAAAGCACTAATTTGAAGAAGAGATATATGTACTCCTGGTCCATTGTGGTTTTATCTTTAAAGTCAAGAACTGGAAAAAAAATATCTATAGATGGATGACTGGATGAAGAAAATGTGGTACATAGATACACAGGTATACTACTTGGCTATTTAAAAAATGAAATTTCACCATTTGTAACAACAGGAAAGGAACTAAAAGTTATTGTCTTTAATGAACTAAGACAAAGACAAATACTGCATGATGTAACTCAAATGTGTAAGCTAAAGAAACAAAGCATATGGATAAAACAAAAACAAAACCTTTTTAATTATGAGAAGACAATGGCAGTGACCTGAGTGGGATGAGGGGGTGGAAGTGGGTAAAATGGATAAAAGGAGTTAGTTATATTTAGCGGATAGAAATGAGAATGATTATAATTTATAGAGACAGATCTTGCAATTCAATGCTGTCTATCCGAAGCTTGTATAATGCTATATAAGCCAATAAATTTTAAAAAATTAAGAGGGGGCCAGAAGTTCAAAAATGAGAAAGTTATTATGGTTTATGCAAACAGAGTTAGGGCTGCTTTTAGACAGTAGGAGTGATAATACAGGCAAACATGACACAGAATAAGCTCTATACTGTTTAGAGCTTTTTAGAAAAAAAGAAGAGCTGCTTTAAAACAATGGAAATTTCATTTTACTATTACAATTTCCCCAATTTCCACAAATACTTTTATCTCTAGGGAAAAAAGTTAAAATTCGACTTACTGATGGGTTGGTTAAGAGTTATCATCTCCGGTAATGGGAGTATAAGCAATCTATCTTGTTTCCCTTTATTAATAGAGTATGAGCAGAATAGTGACATAATTGAAGTTGTACTCTGATTTACTATGTGTCGGGCACTGTATTATGTGCTGGGGTATTCATGAGACACTGGTGCTGGAGCTCATGTTTTATGGTTGGGTCTATCAGCCAGAATTCTTCACTACAAACCTCAGAAACTATTTTGCCTAGTTTAAACAGAAATGTGATTTATTAAAGGATATTGGTCACTGATCAGAATTGCTGGGATACCTGGAGAATGAGAGTCAAGGTCAAACTTTCACAAGCAGTGCCCTAAACCAAATCACAGATCTGACCTGAGAAAGTTGCCATCCTTTCTGTTGTTACTGCTGCCAAACAGGAATAAAGGACCATGCCTTCACGATGGTCCCCAGTGTCCTACTACTGTCTAAAGGGAAGAGCTTGTCTTTGTAACTGCTCCTTTCCTGAAGATGAGACAGACAGGCAAGTTGCATGAGCAAAGATGGAAAGAGATGCACTCCATGCATATGTGCAATGTTGTATCAGAGTCACAGGATTACATTCTAGTTGCAGAGGAGAAGGTGGGGGTATTTGCATTTGAATGCACATAAATGACATAGGGGAGGGAATTCACACACTGACAAGGCTGAATTGGTAAAGAGGGAATTCCTGCCATTGTTTGACTATTTTTGTTGAAGAATAAGACTCTTTGAGCAACAACAAGTGCTGGTGAGGATGTGGAGAGAAGGGAACACTCTTTACACTGCTGGTGGAAATGTAAACTGGTCTAATCTCTATGGAAAGCTGTGTGGAGGACCCTCAAATTAATGAAAATGGAACTACCATTTGACCCAGCAATTGCTCTCTTGGGAATCTACCCAAAGGAGACCTCAATATGGGTACAAAGGGACACCTGTGCTCGGATGTTTATTGCAGCACAATTTATAATTGCAAGGACATGGAAGCAACCGAAATGTCCCAAAACAGATGACTGGATGAAAAAAATGTAGTACATATACACAATGGAATGTTACACATCAATTAAAAATGACAAATTGGATGATTTTATGATAGCATGATGGACTTAGAAGAAGTCATATTAGCAGAAACAAGTCAAAAATAAAAAAACAGAAACCAAATTGTTTCACTATTATATGGGACATGGGAAAGATACACAAAAAACCATGAAGAAAAGTCAAACAACCAAATTAAAGTACAAAACTTGGGGGTGGGGGGCCGGGACAGGAAGAGAACAGTCAGGGAGGGTGGGGGGGGTGAACCCTGGAGATCACAAAGATGTGAAATTTATATATAAATAGTTTAATTTAAAATAAGAAATGTACTAAAATACTTGCAGGCCACCTACAGTGATCAGAGCTTTTGAATTATGTGGAATAGAGAAACAATTCAAACTAGATCAAGAAAAATATGAAATTTATTGGCTCACAAAACTAGAAAGTTCAGGTTCACACTGGCTTCTGTTACAGTTGAATCAAGGGACTCAAATCATGTTATCAAATCTCCAGATTATTTTATGTGGAGAGTGTAATGGTCTCTGCAATTCACACACTTGTTGTTGAGCACACTTGCGTGTTGATAGTTTTCTCTTAATGCTTTGAAAATGATCTGAACTGCTGTCTTCTGTTTGTTTTTTTTTTTCAGTGTTGCTGTTGCAAAGTCAATCTGTAGTCTCACTGTTCTGTATAATACACCTTGCCTCTCCTGACTGTTCTTTCTTTCTTGCTTGGTTATCCGAACCTTCACTGCGAGGCATATGGGTTTGGGGTTTTTTGCCTGTGGTTTAATGGATGTCCTGAATGTGAACATATGTGCCCTCCATAAATTCTGGAAAGTTCTTGGCTGATTTTTTTTTACTATTACAATTTCCCCATTGTTTAAATTATTTCTCTCTGAAACCTTATAAGATATTTTAGACTTAATAGGTATTTTAGCCTTCGAAGTCTGCTCGCTAATGATCACAAACGGTTTTATACTCCATCTCTTTGTCTCTCTGTACCATATTCTTGTCAAGTACTTCAGACCTAATTTTATTCTACTATATCTAAATGGTACAAATATGTCTACTGAGTGTCTAATTTTACTTAATATGATTTTTGTTTTTGAAAGTTCTGTTTAATTTTTTATATGTGCCTGCTCACTAAAAGGCTTTTTAATATAACAAACTCCAAACATATCAAAATAAAAAGAATTGTATAGTAAGCCTTTTTCTACCTATTATCTGACTTCAGCAAGGACCAAATCATTATCAGCTTTTGTTTCCCCTCTATCTCCACCAACTTTCTCTCCCACTTCAGATAATTCTGAAACAAGTCCCCCAAATCACATCATTTACATTACATGTCATACATGTTATCAACATGTACTTCTAACAGGCAGGATTAACTTTTTAAGACAAAAAGAAGAGGTATCTACCAAAAAAACTAGAATCTTTGACTAATTACAGCTTTCTGGCAGCATAGTTCAATCTTGTTTTCACTTAACTAAATTGAATTTTTAGCAATAAGTCATAAACAAGCTTACCAGTAAAAATACAAGAAAATAACAATACTATTTTCTTATCCTCTTAAAAATTCACTGTAGTTCCTTATATAAAATACTAAAAGACTTTTAAAAATGCCTTTCTGACTCCATGGTCATAATTTTGATATTTCCTTTAATCCTTTTAAGTATTTTTAATTCCTACTGGGGGAATATAAATTAAAACCACAATGAGATAATACTACACAACAGTGAGAATAGCCTATAGTAAGAAAACTGGAAACTAGTGCTGGTGAAGATGTGGAGAAAAAGGAACACTCTTACACTGCTGATGGGAATGTAAACTGGTCCCACCACTATGAAAAGCCATATGGAAGTTCAAGATACTAAAAATGGAACTATCATTTGATCTAGCAATCCCACTTTTGAGAATCTACCAAAGGATATCAAAACACTAATTCTAAAGGAAACCTGCATGCCTATGTTCTTTGAAGCATTATTTACAACAGCCAGGATATGGAAACCACCTACATGTCCCAGAACAGATAAATGAGTCAAAAAGATGTGGTGCATATACTCAATGGAATACTATTTAGCGATCAAAAAGGTAATCTCATGCCTTTTGTAACAACACGATGGAGCTGAAAGGGATATGCTCAGTCAAATAAGTCAGAAGGAAAAAGATAAATATCTTCTGGTTTCATATGTGGAATATAGAGAAACTGAACAGAAGCTCAAGAAAAAAGACAACCCTTGCAAGATGACCATAGATCTGAATCATCCATCAGGGAAGGGGTGGGGGTAGGGTGAAAATAGGGGAGGGAAGAATGTAAGGGTGATGGTTCATGCTGTCATGGTGGTGGAAGAACTATGAGACTCCACCTGAGGGGAGAAACCAATCCCCGTACAAAAATGAACAGTGATATAAGGAAATAAGTGTAGAAAAATATGTATATTTAAGTATGTATATTTAAAATACGTATGTTTGATTTCAATTTTATAACTAACTTTCTTAATAGGTGGATTCCCATGGATCTGAACTGGTTCTGTGATTTATTGTTTCCTCATTTATTTATGACTTTTCTTGTTATTAGCTTATGGCTATTGAAACTCTGAGACTTGCATTAAGATGCATTGAGATCACACATCACAGAAATGTGTGAGCACTTCTTCCAGTCATTGGGTCATTACTAACCTGGAACCACTAAATCCCAGTTCTCCAGTTGAGTTTTTCATGCCACCCAAGTAGTGTGAATTTTGATTTCCGATCTTTATGTAGGTTACCTGTGGTTAGTAATTCTCGGAGGAGCTTTTATTTTCCTTCTTTACCCAGAGTCGAAGCTAACAGAAGCAAGAGTTCTTACTATGTTCTTGCTGTGATATTAAATTAAGTTTTCCCGTGTGCCTTCACTGAAGCTGTTGCTCTAAGCAAGACCCACAATTTGCATACACCCAGGTGTTTTCTCTGTTCCCAGCACATGCTTGGAGCTTCTTGAAAAAAATCCTTCACAATCATGTTTTGACAACTTTCCTGAAGACAAGATTTAGCTTCAATGCTTGGTTGCTACTTTGGAGTCAGGCCTTTTAGCTTTTCTCCTAGGAGTATTTCTTTCATTTTCTGCAACTCATCTAATCATTTTAAACGCTATGAATATTCATCCTGCATTTTAAGGTGTTCTGTGCTGGGACCCCTCAGAATATCTGGGGAGCCCCACATTCTCAGAGAGAGGAAGCTAGAGCCTTAGCCCAGAAATGAGCCTCCTCCCCCATGTCTCCCTGCTGGTTTTAGCTCCTATCCAGGACTCTGCATCCTGGTTCCCTTGAATGGCCATCACACTTTACTAACTGGGACCCTGATGAGTCCCTCAGCCTTCACTGGTGACCTCCACAGGTCTGGGACATCACCCCCTGTTCCCAGTTCTCTAAAGTCAGAGAGAAAGTCTTAGAGCAGAGAAATTCACTTCTAACAATGCCCAGGCCAGCTCCATTCCCAGGGCATCTGCTTCATGATACATCACGGCATCTCCTCTCCCCTAGTTCCTGGTCACCATGACCCTGTACTTGCCAGCACCAAGGGGTCTGTGGTCATGAATGGGGCTGGGGTTCAGCTACATTCATGGAGTCCTGGAAAGAGTTTTCATTTTTTTTTTTTTTTATTTTTCA
>PVHY01034483.1:0-10410 GCA_004024945.1 Uropsilus gracilis | reverse complement strand
GTGACCCGCTGCCTTGACTTTTGCATTCATCGCTGCGAATGGCCACACTAATGCAGACCTCAGGCCCTTGCAGGGGAACAGGGTGACCAGGACAAGCTGGAGGCGGCAGAAAGATGAAAAACAAAGCTCCTGTCTCAACATCACCGAGGCACTGCCTAAGAGATACGAGAGACATTAGACGAATATTAGAGTCTCCGTGTTGTCTCCCAGACGAGCTCTTCAAGATGCATGAGAATTAATTTGCAGCGCAAGTCCTTAAATATCAAGTAGGAAAAGAGTCGCTGTCACTGCCCATCGCGGCCACACGGTGTCACTGTTGAAGAGCGTTTCCGTGCAGATCCGCACTTGAACCCATCAGCCAGACCAGAGGCCCAAATCACTCTCTTTATGGTCCTTGGAGCGTGTTAGCCACTTTCTCCCGGTCTCTACGTCTGCCCCCTGGGCACTCCCAGGACCAGCTCGTGTTGTTTTTGAAGCCAGCTCTCAAAATGAACTTGTGACCCATGGCTCTGTGCTGGCCTAGCCTTTCTCTCTCCCTGAGTGATTTCATTTCAGGTAAACGCACCTCTGGGGGAGGAATGGGAGCGCACACGTCCTCTCTACAGCAAGGCCCTGGGCTCCTTCAGAAAACTGAGCCCTCCCTTTCCAGAGGTAAGGTTATACTCACGAGGATGACACAGCGGTGCTAAGACACTGGAATGCAGACCTTATGAGAGGACAACTGGGCCACTCTGTCCTTGCAAATCCCCATTTACTGGCTAGAACAGAACCTTATCTTCAGATGACACAGTGAGTGAAGCCACTTAGAAATGTGTGATATGAAGTTTTGAAGAAAATAGACATCATTTACATAACAAAGAGGGTCTTTGAAAGGCTCTTCCCTAGACAGTGAAGGCTGTGGTTAGCAGCCAGGAGCAATGCGTCCGGGGTGACTTCTACTGTGCTCTGCACAGCTTGTCTCCTGGGAGTCACCCGCTCCCCTTTGATGCTCCAGATCCCCACCCCACTTCTCAACTCAGGATGATAGGGGAGCCTCAGCTTGCCCTGGAGTCTCCTTCCTGGGGCCCCGGACAAATAAATGAATCCTTTCCCTGCTCTTCTAGCCTGTGATAATTTAATTATTCGATGAAGAAAGAACTTCACTAACTTCTTCCAGAAGGTCAAAGTTCCTGAGAGTTTTGAACCTTGGCTGTTCTCAGCTCAAAACAAAGAACACACCGCGGTGGTGTAGTTTGAGGTCTCCGACACAAGCTCCAAACACTGTTTTTCTGCCGCACAATAACTTAATCCCATTGTTAGGTGCAGGCTTGTGCTCCTGTGGCTTCCCTGCCCTTATCTCGCTTGCTGCAGTTTTGAGTCACTCGTATGAAAAAAACATTCACAAAAACATGCCGTCTTCATTTCCCCCTTCCTTATTGTTATTCCAACAGAATCCTGGCTACACGCCGGGTCTGGACAATAGGAAATACCTGAAAATTGAGGCAAGAGAAGCATAGACCTTCGTGAATGTGCAGCCGGCCTCTTCCCAAAATGCCCTGAGCAGGTCTCTACCAACCAGGTCACTCCAGCATGCGGAGCCAGGTCCTTGGAGGGCTCCAGAGAAACCGTAAGAGGGGACGCCAGGGGAAGGGTGGTTTTGGGTTCCGTGCTCCACCCAAGGGAGGGTGGGGCTGAGCATGGGGGAGGAGATGCCTGAACGAAGACTGGAAGGAGGGCGAGAAAGAAGGAAGCGTGCGGAGCAGAGAGCCATCGGAAGCAGCCACACTCCCTTCTCGGTTTGGACTGGGGGGGGGCATGGAGCACATGTGGGCGGGAGACCGTGGCAGAGTTCACAGTGGCAGCCTTCATCCAGATTGTGGCTTTGTTCCTTTTCCAGACGTACAGGGCCCCCCTGCCCCTTCCCCGTGGGTCCCCACAGCATGTGCCTCAGACGTGCGTCAGGGTTTCGGCCTCGGAGGCCGTGCTCTGGGCCAACTCTGGGTGGTTGGGCAGCTGGCCACAAGGGGCGGGTGAGTTCCGGTGCTTCATTCGGAGACTTTTGCTTTTCTCCCCCCACCCTCTTTGCTCTGCCGCACACAATCGCATTTCTTTTCTGTTGAAGGTCTTATGTGCTAAAGGATGCTTTGCACCGATGCAGCAGAGGGCAGGCGAGTTGGGGATACTAGGGTGCCCATCACCCTGCCCGGTTCCAAAGTGCCCGATCACTATTATCATAAGAATGACCATGACCCACGTTAAGGGCAGTTAGATTGTGGGGTGTGGTCTGGGTGGTTCCGCTGTCCACCTTCAGGAACAACTAGCTCAGGAATAACATTCTCCAGAATGGTCCTTCTATCAGAGATGCCTGAGAGCAAAAGCTAGAGCTGTTGTCCGCGGAGTCACCCCCATCATGTGACACCCCTTCTTCAGCCCTCGACACCTCAGACCCCTATCCTTCCAGTCGGCTCCAGAATATCGGTCACCCGTTCAGAGCTTTGCCGTCGCCCTTCCCTGCAGGATCCGAGTTCTCCCCCTTGATCCTTATCCTTTATTTCAATACCTTTCTGGTGTCACTTTGCTTGACCTGATCGAGAAGAACCCAGACAGGCGGACACCTTGGCGGAATGAGCACAGAAACAGAAACAAAAAAGCTAACTTTGCCAGATGGATCCGCTCCCGTTCCCAGAACTTTATTAGCGGCGACAGCATCATCCAGAGAGAGTGAGACTTAACGATGACAACGAGAGAGAGGGTGGGAGAATCCCAGTCAGCCTGGGCCCACAGTCCTTTGCAAAGGCTTCCCAAGGGCGCCCACGGACTTCTGTGGGATTCCGCGGTCCTGAGGACACGGATGCCATGCATCTGCCTCCAGCTGCGTTCACTCTCGCCTCGCTCTCCCCCCCTCGCTCCCATTTGTTATTATTATTATTATTATTGCTTTTGTGAGTAGCAATTTTCTTGTGGTGATTATGCTAAATTAAAATGAGGCTGTAATGAGCGCACTGCAGACACAAACAAGGACGCCTCAAGCAAGTGTTCGGCATCAGGCCCTGACGGTGCTTCTGCTGGAAGATTCTCCTTGCCGGGCCCACCTCAAGGGAAGGAATGAGGCTAACGAGGGGCAGACAGAGCAAGGGACGCTCACATATTCTTTGTGGAAGTGGAAATTGGTTCCCCGCCTCTGTGGGAATTCCTCAAAAAACCAAGACCTAGAAATGACACAGGGTAGTGATGCAGTTAAGATTGTACAGGTGCCAAAATACCCTGGTGGGCGGGTCTGAAAGAACCGGGAGAGAAAATGGGAAGCGGGAAATGGGAGGATGAAAGCAAGGAGCGAGGAGAGAAAAAATAAGAAAGGGATGGAAGGAGACAAGAATTACGGACTCAGAGAACAGGCCCACGTGGCCTGGCCAAGGGAACCCCCTGGAAAAGTGATCTGGAGGTGGCCAGGAGCCATGGTGACTGGCAGAAGAGTGGCAGGTGTGGAGAGTGTGGCACCGTAGCAAGGTGGCATCGTGAGCTGGTACCTGGAGACGCCAGGGATGTGGAAAAAAAGCTGATTTGTGCATCAGCATCTGTTGGAGAAGTTTGAAGAGCCTTGGAGAAGCGAGGCAGCACGGAACATCAGAGAAGAAGCGAAGAGGAGACACTGAAGAAGACTGGACTTTGCCAAAATGCTTGCCTCTGAGGTTTGGAGGGGCAAAGGGAACCATCTTGGACTGTGTCTTTGGGAGTTTGGGGACTGAGAATGGGGTCAGATAACTGGCCATTGTGGCTGTGAGGACTTTTCGTTTTCCTGGGTAATTTCCCTTGTTACTAAGCCCTGTTGTTAAACCGCATTTGACTGGCAGCTGCTATGCGTGGGCGAGGGAACCTGGGAGACAGAAGCTGCATTTTAAAAGGTTTTTCCCTGTGACTTGCTGGTTGGTGGCTTCTGCCCCCTTTTGACCCAATCTCAGAAAGACCGATGATGCAGTAATTCCACTCCCAATAATCCATGCAAATAATCACAAATCTAGCCAAGTAATATCTGGAAACATCTTGGAAACATGCATTCCCAAGATGGGTGCCTGGTTTGCACAGAGCTGCACGATTCCCAAGATCCAAGACTAGAACAAACCCAGCTGCCCGTCAGCCGATGGCAGGTGGAGAAGGTGTGTGCACCGCAGGGGAGCTCCGCCGGTGATCACGAAGATGCCATTGCCATTCGCAGCGGAAACCCAGATGGGACTTGAAGTCATTATAAGACAAATCAGTCAGGAGAAGAAACAGGTTGTGGACGGTTTCCCTCATGTGTGGGATACAAATAACCAAAGTGTTGAATGATTTCCCAGAATCTGAGAGTCTCTGGAAAATGTGGGGGTGACCAAAGAGGGTGGGAAAGGCCAAGAGGGAGAGTAGAGGTGGGGGGGGACCCTGACAGGGAGAAGGGCCTTGGCGCTCTGCTGGAGGGTGAGGTGAGGCTTAGACCCAGAGACACAGTGTGAACCTGAGTGTGTGAACAAATGGAATCGGGTCAAAAGGGGCAAAAGCTTTTAACTAATAACTCACAGGTCCGCATCACCCCCGCGTAGCAGTTGCTCCTTAAAATGCAGTTGAATAAGGGATTTTATTTACAAGGGAAATGAACCAGGAAAATGGAAAGTCTCCACAGCCACAAGTGGCAGTCACTTTACCCCAGTCACGGTTCTCAGGCCCAAAGGTCCAAAGACACATGTCCAAGATGGCGCCCTCGTGCCCCTCCCAGCCTGAGGCAGGCTTTGCACAGTCCAGTCCAGTCTTTCTCTGGCATCTTCTCTTCGCTTCTTCTCTCTCCAGTGATCCAAGCTGCTCCGCTTCTCCAAGGCTCTTCAAATCTCTTCCACAACGGCTGATGCACAGATCAGCTTTCCCCATCCCTGGCGTCTCCAGGGACCAGCTTTCCATGCCGCCTTGCTGCGGGGCCCCACGCTCCACACCAGCCACTCTTCTGCCGGCCGCCTTGGCTCCTCTTCAGGGGGCTTCTGCCCAGCCCGGTCACTCTGGCGACTCTTCACCCGCCTGCCATTCTCTTCTCTCCCCAAAAGCCTGTCTCTCTTGCCTTTTATATATTTTTTTCTTTCTCCTAAAAGCCAAAGATTCCGATTGCCCTCCGCACACCCTCACGAGGGAACAGGCTCTCCTCCAGGGCCCACACCGGAATCTGCAGCAAAGCCAAAGCCCCCTTGTCCTGTTCAGGCCTCTTTGACTCTGTTTGTTCGGACGCAGCTAATAGCATCACGGCCGAAATGTCAATACTGTCCGTACTGGGGTCCCGGCTTCACAAACAGTCCCACCCACCCCAGCCCCACTGCCGCGTCAGCCCGCGAGCCCGACAGGCTGGCCGGACTTGAAGGGTCTCCTGTTCCAGTGCGGCTGCGCCTGAATCAAAGTGGCTCTGCACCCAGCGCGGGCGGGGGAGCCAGGGCCAGGGCGCCTGGCCGTGGGGAGCTGGCTTGGCGTCTGCGCTGACTCACCTCCCACCTTCCCAAGCCTCTGCCCACCGACGTGCCCACACCCCACCTGCTGAAGAGCTTCTGCCACCCGCGGCACCGAGCAAGCTGCAGCCTGTGCTCGCTGGGGGATGATTCAGAGTGAAGTCTGCCAGCCCCACGCGGGTCTTTAATACACTCGCTAAATTTGGCTCCCCCCACCCCCTGACGCCGGCGCCCGAGAACCCTGAAACCCACTTTTTATCGTCTGGGAGAGCAAGGCCGTTTCACCTGGAAAACAAAAACAACAAACTCCAGCGCAGGAGGATGGCGCGGCCGGGGCTGGAGGGGAGGAAGGAGGTGGTGTGGGCAGCTGGGGAGCCTCTGGCTCGCCCCCCCCCGTGGTTTGGGGCTGGGGGGTCCACACTCCTGCAGGCTGGGAAGTCTCCAAGTCTCAGCTCCCTCTGGTCATCCCGGGGGAAGCCTCGGCACAAGCTGGCAGGTGTCCCACGGACCCGTGGAAGCTGGCGCCCAGATCCCGGGGGGCTCTCCGGGGCCGCCTCCCGGAGCCTCCGAGCATAGAGCTCCCCGCTCCCGGCTCCAGTCTGCTTGGGGAGCCCCAGGGCGCGCCAATTGCTCTATAATTTCTCCTAAGCAGAAGTAAGACAGAAACATGCAATTAGGACCCGTTGTAATTACAAGCCCGTCCCGGGGGCCCGGCTCGCAGCGGAAACGAAGACAACCAAATCGCAGGGAGGCGAGCGGGGCGCCGAGGCTGCGGTGTGGGCGGGCAGACGGCGGCGTGACACGCGATGCCTCGTGGCCGATGCCTTGTGGCCGATGCCTCGTGGCCACGTGCGGGCTGCAGGCGGAACCTTGGCGAGCTGTGGTCACGCAGCTCCGCGGGCACGAAAGCCGGCAGCAACGCGGACGTCACGGAACAGGCTCCGTTGCTCATCGGGAGCCAACACAAGTCTCGGCGAGACGCGGGCCTTTGCACAGAGAGCCAAAAGACGCGGATCCAAAGGCCGCGCCAAGATGGAGGACTTCCAGGACCCACGCGATTGTCGGCGAATCATGGCCGTCGCCGCCGCGCTGGGACCCGGGGATGGACTCGTCTCCAGCCTCGCATCTGCTCAGTAAGCCAGATCGCCTTTTCCGAGAAACGGCCACGGGCCGGCGCGGCCGGGGGGCCCTTTCGGGGGCGACAAGTTCAGGCCAAACCCGACACGGTGCGCCAAGGACACGGCCCCCTCGTGTCCCCGGACCGTGGCTCGAGTCCTCGGCCCCGGCGTTCCTCCTCCAGGCCTCGGCAGGAAGTGGGGGTCTGACGGCCCGCGTGGCGCGCCACAGACCAGAGCCTCCGCCACGTCCAGACGTGCAGACTCGGCCCCGGGGGAGTCGGTGAAGCGGGTGGCCCCGCGGGGTCCGCACGCAGGCCAGCACCCCGGGCGGGACGCAGGGACCGTGTGAGGTGGGCAGGGAGGCCTCGCCGGCTGTTGGTTCCGCGGCCCCAGCCGCCTCCCAGGCCAGGGGGTTAGCTAGGCAGTAGCACGATCGCGTCCAGCCAGACGCAGCCGTCACAGGGAGGGGGAGCGAGAGGGCGCAGGCCTCCAGCCTGCCTGCCCCTCATCCTCGGCCTAGAGGGGACGCTCGGTGCCCAGGGCCAGCGCGGCGCCGTCCCCCGAGGCCTGGCTGTGGGTGGCGCCGCGCCTCGGCCAGCTCCACGCTTCTCCGGTGGCCAGGGCAGCTCCACACCTACTTCCGGCCAGGGTTCCTCCTCCCTCGGGCCCGTGGTGGCCGGGAGAGCCGCCCTCCGCTCCCTCGGGTCCGGCCAGGGCCGGCCGGGGTCACCACGCTCCCGAGGCCTGGGGCTGAGCCCGGCCTTGGGGGCGGCAGGGCCGCGGGGTCCATTTGCTGGGAACCCCCTCCCACCACACGGAGGCCTGCAGGACCCCGAGAGCGAGGGCAGCCTCTGCCCCAGACCCTGCCCGCCCCCACCAGGCACCTGGGCCGGTCAGGCTCCCCTTCGGTCAGGCCGGAGACGCCGGCCGGGCCACGTCCAGCTGCGGGCGGCCGGGCTCCCCGCGCTGCGCCCCGCCGCGCCCTGGACGCTGGGTGTGGCCGGGAAGCGCCCGCATGTGCCCGCTCCCTCTACCCCCGGGGCCCCTGGGAGCCCCCCCATGCCCGCCCACGTCCCCCAGCCGCCCTGGGCTCAGGTCTCGGGCTCGGTTCCCTCCCAAGCGGTGCTGGGCAGCTGGGCGAGGGCAGAGGCCGCTGGACTCCGAGCTCCCCGCGGGTCTCGCCCGGCGGTGCCAGCTGTGTGGCCCTGGGCGCACGAGCCTGTGGTCACTCACGGTCAGCGCGCTCTTGGGGGCCCCCCTGAGCTGGGTCGGTCAAGCCCAGCGTGTAGAGAACGCCCACCACCCCGCCACCCCCGCCAGGTCTGCTAACTGGTCCCGAAAGGCCAGCGCTGCCCACTCGGCCCGGGACTGGTCAGGGCGACGGGCCCCCCGCCCGCTCCGTGCAGACAGCTGCTGGAAGCCCCCTGGGGCGCCTGGGACCTGGGCCGGGGCTGCTGCACGGACAAGGCTACCGGCCCTCTGCGGCCTCGGGCTGCGGTCTCAGATGGCCAGGCCTGGCGGGGGCACGGCGCTGGCCTTCCCCGGACGGAGTGGCTCCACAAGAGGGACACCGCCAAGGCCCCCCAGAAAGAAGCCGCTGCTCTGCCTGTCTCGGGGCGGTGGGTCCTGCCCTTGGCCCAGGCCGGCCGGAGGGGCGGTCCCTCGGCCAGCGCACGAGGTTCCCGGGGCAGAGGGACCGCGTGAGGCCCGTGCCCTGTCCGCTCCCTGGTGCTGGCCGGGGCAGCCTCCCCCAGCAGCCAGCATCCGCACGGCCTCACCCACGTGGACGGCTCGCCCGGGCGGCACGGGGCTCGTGGTGGGCCGGGAGGCGCCCGGCAGCCATCGGAGGACACCCCGCCCGGGGCCGCCGGGTTCAGCCAGCCCGCCCTGGCGTCCGCGAGGCTCGTGTGCAGGATCCAGCTCGGCCCGCAGCCGGCTTAATGCGCTCATCTGACTGTAACCGGCGAGTCGTTAAGATGCATTCGCTCTGAGTAAATATTGAAATGAGCAGCGGCTCCAGGGGAGGCGGGGGCCTGTTTGACTTCGCCTCCTCCCCGGAGTGACCGGGCCTCTGCGCCCGGGCGCCGCGTCAGCACAGCCAAGGCCCGTGGACCCAGCACAGACAGGGGGCAGGTCCGCCGGGATGGCTGCCCACGGTCCCGCGGCCACACCCTGGTCAGGGTCAGAGAGATGCCGTATCCCCCAGGCGCCTTCCCGCGAGTTTACAACGCGCCGCCGGGCCCTGGCTGGCCGCCCGTGTGGACACAGGCCAGGGAAACAGCCCACCCGCCCGCCGTAGGGTGCAGGACGGGGACCCCCCGCTCGAGACAGAGGTGGCGCTGTCGCGAGAAGGCGCTGCAGGGCTGAGTGACGAGAGCCTCGTTCTCTGCTGCAAGAGTCCAGGTTCTGCGTCAGATGGGCCCCGGGGGCCGCCTGGAGCGGGCTCCCAGCCGGGCACCGGGCGGTGGCGAGGGAGAAGCCCACAGCTGCCGTGTCCTGAACGGGCACAGCCTGCCCTGGCCTGCCCACCACACCCCACCCTCACCGCCCCCCAGCGCCTTTCTCAAGGGCAGCGTCCGCCCTCAAGGCGCACGGGCCGAGGGTGGACGCCGCCCCCGCAGAGGGCCAGGGAGCCTCCCCAAGGGTGGGGCAGGGGACACCAGTGGTCAGTGGAGAGAGACCCTGTGAGCCGAGGTCCGAGGTCTGTCCTCCTGGCTGGAGGGAGACGTGATCTGGAGCCAGGAGACGGGCAGGCTGTGGCCGCTCTGTCCTCCCGCGGGGTGGCCGGGGTCCGCGGGGACGCACACCGATGGGCAGCCTCACGTGCGCACGCACAGCGGCTCCGCAGGGGCCACCGCAGCTCTCACGAGTGGCCAGTGTGGAGGGCGCTGGGCGCTGGACCTTGGCCACAAGCTTGGTTCTGTTTCCCGTGGACCCTCAGGCCGAGGCCAGCGTGACCCGGAGGAGCCGCCTCCTCCCTGGACAGCCACAGGCCTCCCCCGGGCGCCTGCAGGCTGGGTCCCTGTTGCGGCCTCCTGGGCACAGAACCGGCCTGGGGCTCGCACTCAGCCCCTCCGGCCGCCCACGCAGCGTCCTCCCGGCCGGCTCCTGGGCGCGGCGAAGGCTTGAGCCGGGCCGTGGGTGCGTCCGCCTCGGGGAGGAGATGAACCTCCACGTCGCTGCGGCCGGGTGCGCGCGCCAGGGACCCGCTCCGGCCACTGCTCCCCGCCGCGCGTGCCGGCCAGGGCTGGCTGGTCCGGCGCAGCCCGCCTCCCAGGAGCACCCGCTCCACGGCCACGTCCGGCCTTCACGGCGCACGGAGAAGCCGGCCTCAGGTTCCCTCCCCAGCCTCATCCGCCCTCACCGCCACGCCGTCACGGGAACGGTCATCCGCCCTGGCGCGTCCCCTGGCCGCCCGGCCGGCCCGTGGCGGGGACCCGGGCCCAAGGCGGCCGCGTCAGGACCAAGTGGGGGTCGGACGGAGACGCGTCCGAGGGGGGCCAGGCGCCCGGCCCCGGGGCGCGGGGGACGAGCACCGAGCTGGTGCCCGGCCCGAGCAGCTGTCCGGCGTCCAGGCGCGGCTCCCGCCCTCGCCGGTGCCAGGTAAGGGCGCTGCTGGCTGAGCGGCTCCCCGGGGGCTCGGAGTCCAGCGGCCTCTGCCCTCGCGCAGCTGCCCAGCGCCGCTCGGAAGGGAACCGAGCCCGAGACCTGAGCCGGCAGGCAGTCTGGGGGGCTCCGGGAAGTCTGGGGGACAGCCGCCCCCGAGCCGGCTGGCACGGCGCCTCCACTGGGGGCTCGATGCGGCCCCCCCTGCGGCTGCCTGCCGTGTCCCCTGCTCAGGGGCGTGCGTGGGGGGG
>PVHY01034482.1:0-10422 GCA_004024945.1 Uropsilus gracilis | reverse complement strand
CATCCATCCATCCATCCATCCATCCATCCATCCATCCATCCATCCTTCCTTCCATCCAACCATTCAACCATCAATCCATTCATCCACTTATTCCCTCAGTGATCAAAGACAAAGTGACCGCCAATGATGAGCTGGGTGCTGTGACAAATGGGTGAATCCAGCTGCCTAGGAAAGGCCCAGCTTTCAGTCTTGGATTTGCCTCTTACCTAGTGGCAAAATTTCCCAATTTTCCACTATAAAATGCTGAGAATCACATAGGACATTACGGGATTAGAGGTGGTGTCTATGTGTTTAGTCAGTAAACTGTGAGCATATGTGATGACTTTAAAGCATGTCCACGTAGTCCTGGACCCACATTCCATCCTGTGGGAGCAACTGTGTCCCCTTCCCTTAGAACCTGGGCAGGCTTTGGGATGTGGGAAAAGCAACCATGGATGTCTCTTGGGAGGCTAAGAGAAGCCAAATAGGTCAAGGAAAAGTCTGGGGACTCCCTGGAATGGAGTCCAGTATGAGTGAAGACTCCCATCTGGAGGCAACAAGCGAATAGGACAGGGAGGGTTTGTTTTCTTTTTTAACCAGACAGATCTTTTTCTATTTTTTTATCAATCTGTTTGTTGTTTACATATCCATGAATGTAAGTATACATATATGTAGATGTGTATATATATTGCATCATTACATTCCCCAGGATTCTCCCTCCACCTCATCCCACAAGAGTCCTCCTCTCAATCTTCCTGTGCTCCTCCCTTTCCCAATTTCTCCCTCCCTCTTCCCCTCCCCTGACAACCTATCCCAGCCCCACTGTCAGCTTATTTTGGGTTTTCCTTCTTGTTTGTTATTCCCATGTCCCACCTATAGGCTTTTTCTTTCTGACTTATTTCTGCTAATAGGATTCCCTCTTGGTCCATCCATGTTATCACAAATGCTTCATATTTGTCAGTTTTGATGGCAGCATAATAGTCCATTGTGTAAATATACCTTAAAAATGAGTCTATAATGGCAAGTTGAAGTCAGGTTTTTTTTTTTTTTGAAATGCCTTCATGCTGCATAACAAAGGTTAGGAAGGCACTCACGATGAGTCCATTGATGGTGACAATTATCACAAGAAGATGCTGACATTTGGGGAAGTGGAGTGTGGCACATACAAGAATTCTGTAAAAGCTATTTATCTATTCTGGTAGAGGCATGTCTTCATTCCCCAGAACCCGTCACCTTCTTGCACCAAGAAGCAAGAGAAAGCAAAGGGAAAGCAGCAAACAGATACAAGAAGAATCCCGAAGTGTCATAATTGATGGATAGTCTATTGGTCTTTCTGTCCAGAGACATGCTTGTGAGCTTGGCTTCTTTCCTGGACCATGTAGAATTTGGGGAGAGGGACGTCACAGTGAAGAACACGTGAGGCAGATGACAGCTCAACAGTCAAAAACATGTGCCAGCTGAAACCACTTCCATTATCCTGCGAATGGACTGTTGCCACACTCCCTCTTGTACCCCTTCTTCCCATAATACTTAGAAAATGTGGTGAGATGACACTGCAGACACCTGCTTCTTACTGACGGCGAGATCCGCTGCTTCCGTCATGCCTGGAGGCTGCTTTGCTAAGACAGTGGAGCCGCGTCCCCAGCTCTGGGACAGCAAGAAGGAAACAGTGTCACAAGCTGAAGGGCAGGAGCATTTTCTAAGACTGTGTCTCTGCAGCATCCAAGTGTTCGGTGCTACTTTAGGGATCAGGACGAGCCAAAGACAGGCCCGTCAGGAAAGCCATCTTCCCCCCCCCCCCCCCGTTTGGCATCTGGCTCCACCTTCTACCCTTTGGCTAGTGGTACAGGGCGAGCTGACGTCTGCCCCGGTGGGGGCTTAGCTTTCCTTATTTCTTGCAGGAGAGCAGCTGCTGCTCCTTGAGCAGACTGTCTGCCATTTGCTGCCAGACAAAGAGGCAGTTGCCTCCACACGGCCGCAAAGGTGACACACTGAGCGCGCAGAAGGAGCCGTGTTCATGCAAACCGTGGACTCTCGGCTTCTCTGGCTCCTTGAATTATTGATAGTAGATGGGAGCGGGCTGGTGAGCAGTGATGGCGCTTGGCTGGGGCCGTTGTGGGAGCAGAACTGCCCCACTGGCCCCCAACGTGCTGTAGTCACTGTCTGTCTGGACAGCCTCAGGACTGGGCAGGAGGGTGCTACCAGCTGGTGCCTCCCTCCCCTCCCCCACC
Source organism: Uropsilus gracilis (assembly GCA_004024945.1). NCBI lineage: Eukaryota > Metazoa > Chordata > Mammalia > Eulipotyphla > Talpidae > Uropsilus > Uropsilus gracilis. Next base: position 8,212 of record PVHY01034482.1, on the reverse strand, counting down.
AGAGTTCCTGCCCCAGTGAGGATGGAGAAGAGAACCCTGCATAGCTGGGAGTGTCAGAACGGGCCATCAGCTGATGATGGTTCAGAAGAGGTGGTACGGGTACACAGAGGGTCAGACTGGTAAACAGTGACCAGGCCACGGTGCCCTGGCACCTAAAACCTTTCACATGCTTCCGGAGCCTTCTGGAATGAAATCCTCCAGAGAGCCCTACGGGCCCTTCGCGCTACATCTCGCCCCCCTCCTCCTTGCTCATCTCCACCATACAGCAGTTCTCATTGGGGTTCCCGAGTGAAGGTACAACCTCCCCCTCTTTGGTCTGCAGATTCTTTATCCTTCTGCCCGCATCCTCGTTGGGTCTGTCCAAGGGCCATGGTGTCTACAGAAGCTTGTCCATGCAGCGAGCCCTATGCTTGCCAGCTATGGGCTCCTAAAACCCTGTCCTTTTTCCTTCCAGGAACTTGCATCTTCTGCAGATTTTTCTAGCAGCTATTTGTGGCTCCTTCAGTGGGATGTTCATTAAGAAGACCCAGATTAAGCTTGTTTCATTTGCTCGTCCCCTTCCAATAGCCCTCCCATCTCCCCACCAGGCCCGGCCATGGTGAGCGTTCCATAAAGGACACTGATCGATAAACAGCAAGAGTGTGGCCTGGCCATGAGCATTCTGAACCACACCTATGTCCTGCCGCTGGTCTGGTTGCCATTTGGAGCAGACAGTCTTTTTGTCTGCCTTGCTGTCTTCATGAAGCAAAACATCGGGGCCACCCCTGGGTTTCCCAGAAGTGTTAATCACCACACATAAAAGGTGGAAGTTTCTTGGTGTCCACAGACAGAGGTAGGGATTCACTAAGAAGGACAGAGACCTGGAGTAACTGGAATATTCTTCAGCTCCCTCCCCAAAAGGAGGGGTGTTTTGATACACAGACACACAGACCTTGAGAGGATTTTGCAGTGAATAAGCCAGTTTCACAAAGGGATAAATATTGCATGCTGGGATTTCACTTAGGTGAAATTGGTATCTAGAATAGTCGACCTTATAGGGAGAAAAACAGTAAAATGGTGGTGGCCTGATTCTAGGAGTGGGGGCAACGGGGTGCTAGCTGACAGGTACACGGTTTTTATAAGATGGAGGGTTCTAGAGACAGATGGTGGTGATGATTAAACAACAATGTAAATATCTCAGCACTGCTGTAATGTACGCTTATAAATGGTTGAGATGGGTCGATGTTTTGTTTCTCAGGTTTTTATCACAGATTTAAAAGAACAGAAAATTGAACACATAGATGGAGGGAAACATCCTGTAGAATAAAAATCATCCTGAGGGCTTTGCATCCAGAATGGTAACTAGATGCAAACTCGAAGGGACTGTGTGTAGGATGTGAAGTCAGAGGAAGGAAGCATCCCAGGAAACCGGAGAGGTCATTGGCTCAGCTTCCTTCACTACTGAATCCCATTGTGGGGCACCAAAAAAGGATAAGAGATCTGCCTTAATTAAAAGAACACCTTTATCCTCACCCATCTCCAGCATGCTAGAGATGGTTCCTGGCAAGTCTCCTGGGATAGCAGCCTCTTAACCTCCTACCATTGACCCACTGGAGAGACATGTCCCTGAGAGATAAAGGTGTTTACCTCACAGGTGTTTTCTTAGAGATAATGAACCTCCGTCCTCCTACCCCATGTGCTACACACCCTGGGATCCTGGTTTTGCCTTCCCTACCACCATGTTGTGACCATTCTTCACCAGGGTGTTTAAGGGGCTGGAACCTCTAATAAATGTCTGAGCACATGCTCACTGAGTTCTGGTCTACAACTCTGTCTTGGGTCATCTCAATCTCTGCTCTTCTTCTTTTTCCCGCCTGCAGCTTCCAACACACCATATTGGTTTTCAATGTAAAGCTTCAAAGAGGAGAGTGCAAATCTATTGTTCTGAGCTGGTGTGACCTCCAGTTCCATCGCTATTCAGAAGTCCAGGGTGTCTGGTTGTCTGTCATTTTGGGGAATAATATCAACCTTGCTGCTGAGAGGTTCCTCTTGCTCGTGATTCGCAGCTCACACTCACACTCAACCTCACTCAGCAGCGACTGGCATTATCCCTCATCACTCAGCATTTTCTTTGCACACACAAGACAGTTTGAGTGGTGGCAGGGCAAAGGCTGCCAGAATACTGGGGAGCAACACCCTCGAGGCCACCCCTCAACCATCGATGGCTGGGAGTGGTGGTCGTTAAACCCGTCTTCATTGCCCATGACTGTGATTCGCTCATCAGCGTTTGGTGCCTGATGATCCTCTATCCTCAGTTCCCTACTCACTGATGGGGCTCCTGGGACCTCCTTCCCCCTAAATGAAATGCTGTCAACCTGTGTCCACATGCACTCTGTACATCAGTACCCATGACTGTGCTCATTTCTCCAAAGTACATCCAGCTTTCGTGTACGTTTCAAACATTCCCGCTCCAAGCACACACCTTGGAGGCTCTGGCTCATGTGGGGTTAATGTGACTGGTCTTCCCAAATGACCCACCACTTCCTAAAGCATCAACGCAGCGAAATTCCCCATCTAGTCAGCATCGATCATAATCACATCAAAGTGCTGGAAGAACAACTGATGTGTTACTTCATTTGTCCTCTTCTGTTCATACAATTGATCTAATTTATTTTGTCTTAAATGAGAAGGCTGTGCCGATAATAGAGATATTAGGTTGCGGAGACCTGATGCCTCGTACACGAGGGGAAGGAATGGCTACTTCTTGAGTACCTACCACAGAGCGTATGGGCAGGGATATTGCTTGGTAATTTAGGCCTGATGACTGCAAGCTGCTTTCCTGTTCTAGAGGTCTCTGAGATGTTTTATTTTATGGATGAACTTGACCGGGTGAAAGGATGCCCCTAAAACTGGGGCATCCTTGCCCCAGTTTCTGCTTGTATTTATGGGGACATTTCCAGAAAAGGCAGCAATCAGCATGGAGACTTGCAGCTGAGTCAGTCTTTCCTCACCAGTGGGGTTGGCATCATTCAGGGTGTTAAGGTTCCAGTAGGACAGAAGGACGGAAAGAAAGCAATTCTTTCACACTCTTCTGGAGCTGAATTTTCAAAAGCCATGACCCAGGGCAGGTGAGATCCTGGGTCTTGGTTGCTGGCCCTGGACTGAATTATTCAGCTCTGGGGTTCCTGACTCTCCACCTCTGTGGCCTACCACAGGACTCCTCACCCTTCATAATTATGTGTGCTAATTATTACCATGATAAACAACTTCTAGAACCACATCTCGCATAGCTTCAGGGCCCTGAATAGCACTGTCTGTGGATGAAGGGACTGGCCTAGGTGTGTTCCATAGTGATTCCAAATACTCATCTGTGACATGGAGGTGACAGACTCTCTGACACAACTCGTGGTGAAAATTACAGCCACCACCACCAAGAGGTATGCAGAGATATGTCCGGAGTTCAGCATGTCACCAGTGGGTCTCTACCACTGCCTCTGATGGAACTCTCACAAGCACAGGCATCCATCTGCCATCTGCCCTGCACCCACGTCCCAAAGCCCTCTGCAGATCTAACCTTGGAGGAGGAATTGTACTAGCTAGTGAAAATCCAGTCAAGTTTTGCAGATAATGAGAATGTGGTTATAGAAATCTAGGTTCCAGATGCTCCCTGCTCATAAAATACGCAATTCCAATATCTAACGTCATGTGTACTGAGTGTGGTTGTTGTGTGCCTGGGCATACACATAGCATAAGCAGACGCTCAAACTGTTGTGTGGTAGGATAGGAAGGAGCTGTTTTATCTTTTGTCTTCTCCACTTAAATATTATTGGGAATCAACAGCTATTTTTATAGTAGTATCACTGTGTGTAAGTCTTCACAACACTAAGTTTGCAGTAGAAACAAAATAAAATGCTTACTGGCTCTTATGTATGTGATATACTGGCACTGAGACCCTCTGCTTAAAGTCATAAGCAAAACGATGTTGTCTAGAAAGATCCAGACTGCTGGTAGGTTCCAAATGTGTATCAGTTTGTATGAATATAAGAAACAGGTATCCTAAGAGGAGCCATTTCCCATAACTCAGAAGAGAAGACATGGAGATGTTTAATGAGACCTGATAAAGAACGCACTGTGTTCTATGACTTACTCCAGATTCCATCGAGTAGTGGGTATCCAGTCACCAACCACTCCCCATCTTGCTCAGAACTGGACCAAAACTGACCTGAAGAGACATGTGGGTTCACTCACGCCTGGTAGCGATTGTCAGCATAGATCTGGGAATGGGTGTGTCGCTCCCTTCTGGATGTGAGGGGACTAGTGGCAGTTCTGGGAGCAAAATTGTTGCAGTAAAATAACAATAAGATGTTATAACCTCAAGTAGTGGGGAATGGGGATAGTGAGTGAGTAAGTGAGTGATAGAGAGAAAGAGAGTCTATAAACATTAAGTGATGATGAGAACGCAGGGAAACTAGTACCCCTAATCTGCTACTGGAAGAATGAAATGATGTAGACAATAAGGAAGACAAGTTGCCATTTATGAACGATGTTGACAAAGTCCATACAACCCCAAGGTGTACGCACAAACATGTACATTGGCATCAATTGACCCAGGCAAGCATTCACTTGTTCTAGCCTCACCGCTCTCCTTTTTACCAGACTTGACAGCGCCGTCTAACATCATGGTCATTCCCCTCTACATGCCCTCCACGCTCTGGACCAGGTGCTGACTGCCTGCTTTGAAAATAAAGTTTTATTGGAACACAGAATGCTGCTCTGTGTCATTTTCATCTGTGGTTGCCATGGTGACTTTGCAGTTACAGTGGCAGAGATCAACACTCATGGCAGACACTCCCTGGTGCATACAACTTAAAACATTTACTAGCTCCTCTTCCACAGAGAATGTTTTCTGACTTCTGACACCATCTCCTCCTAAAATATCAGCCTGACTAAATAAAGCCAGCCTCCTCTTCACCCATCTCAGACAAAACAATACGCCTGGAAAAAAAACCACAAACTCCCCCCCCCCCCTTGTTTCCCTTTATGTCTGAAACTTGACTCCCAGCTGGGATTTCAGTATCAATCCATGAGACTTCTCATTCTCTGGCCTCTCCTCTTTTAAAAATCTTCCTTCTCAATAACCAGATGCCTCCTCACTCATCCTTGTTCTCAGCCTCTGGCCTCATTTCCTATCTCTACGAATAAATAGAAGTAAACAGAGAAGAGTGGTTGAAGTCCCACCACATCTATAGGTGACTTATCTTCTCTGCCTCTGTGATATGCGCATCTGTCAGTTGGTGCTGCATGACAAGCTACTTCAGGCCTTAAAGCTGCAATCATTGACTATGTCTCCAAGCCTGCTGGTCGACAGAGTGGCTTTGATTATTTTGTTTCTTCCCCGCCTGTTTCTGTGCTGAGTTGGTGGCCAATTTCAGTGACTTGAATGGTCCAGTGCTCCCCACGTTTCTCATATCCCTCTAGTAAGCTGGTCTGGGAAGGTTTGTACTAGGGTGACAAGGAAACAGAAACACACCAGCAGTGTTCAGCCTCCTGGGTGCTTCAATTTGGTGCTATTCTTTTGTCCAAATAAGCCCAAAGTCAGCATCAGCCAGGATGCAGGGAGAGATGAAGCGGCGCACCGCTAATACAAGCATGTACGGCTACAGCGTAACTGGATTGCAGTGCAAGCAGGACTCGCCATCGCCCCAGAGCTTGTCCCAGTACCTCCCAATCAGATGCCCTGACTCAACACTGCTGACTCTCTTGATGTCACACTCAACCTCATGGCCAGAGTAACTCTTCCAATAGTCCCTCCCATCAGCTCCCTCTTGAGATAAAATCTCCCCAACTCTCACAGGGACTTGGCTCCTGCTGGAGTAATACAGAAGAGGCTGTTCTGGGCTTCCAAGGTCCAACCTGCCTCCATTTCCCAGAAACACATCTGAACTTGCTTTTCCCATCGGGTCCTCGTTCACTGGGTCAGGCACCACGGCTGTGCCCACGTCTTGGACCTGGAAATCCTCCTTGGTAGAGGCCGCAATGATGTTTTTCTGCACAGAGACCAGTCACCTTTCAGCGGGTGCACCCGTGGCTACGCTTATAAAATATCCACATTTTTTAGCTCAGCAATCCTGATTCGCTCGTGCAGCTTATGTTCCCATCATCTGAAATGTGCATTCTCAGGTTTATTCTCTCGCGCCCTCACTCTGGAATGTAGCCTCTCAAAGGGCAGTGCTCGTCTGCGTGGTGTTTTCCAAGCGTTTGGGACAACGTGTCAATTAAACATGAAATTGGGTTCAAAGGGGGCAGAAGTCACCAACTAGTAAGCCATAGGGGGGGAAACTTGTAAAATGCAGCTTCTGCCACCCAGATTTTTTACCAGCTCCTTCACGTAGCAGTTGTCACTCAAATGCGGTTCAACAACAGGGTTTATTAACAAGGAAATTAACCAGGAAAAACAAATACCCCAGTCACCATTTTCTGTCCCAAAGTCCCCAAAGACACATGTCCAAGAGGGTGCCCTTTGCCCCTCCGCACCTGAGGCTGGCACCCTACAAAATCCAGTCTTTCTCCGGCATCTTCTCTTTCCTTCTTCTCATGCTCCAAGCTGCTCCCCTTCTCCAAGGTTCTTCAAACTTCTTCCATAATGGCTGATGCACAAAACAGCTTTCCACATCCCTAGCCATCTCCAGGGACCAGCTCATGATGCCACCTTGCTCCAGTGCCATACTCTCCACACTGGCTACTCTTGTGTTGGTCACTATGGCTCCTTGCTACCTCCAGCTCACTCTTCCAGGGGACTTGCCCTGGTCAAGTCATGTGGGCCTCTTCTCAGTTCACCATTCTCGTCTCCTTCTTTTCCTTTCTCTCTTTATTTCTCTCTTTGCTCCTCTCTCTTTAATCTGCCTTTTGGCGCTTCGCACTTCTTCTCACAGGTCTTTCTCTCAGATCCACCCACCAGGGTACTCTGGTGCCAACAGTCTTCACTGTGTCACTCACAACCCTGTATCAAGTTGGCTCTCGATAGACATATTTTCAAATAAGCAAATGAGGAAGAAGTGGCAGGCCAGCAGGGACACCCATCCGTGTGCACGACTGCATTGCAGATTTGGGGCAGCAGAGATGTCCACCTCGCGAGAGTCGACCATAGGCATCGCCACCATGTGCACCGCTCCGAGGAATCAGACGATGCAATGTTGATCAAACAGCGTATGGCAAGCGGGCTCGAGAAAGGACCCCGTGAAAGAACCAACTTGGATGAACTGAGTTCAGGGACCACAAAGACACGTGAACCTCTAGGACCTCAGTCCTGGGGTTGCTTCCCAGCTGGCCCCCATCGAGACGAGAGATGATGGACCCTCAGGTCAGCGCTGGGTCGCTCCAGGCTCCGCTGCAAAATCATCCTTCATATTGAAAGCTGTGTTTTCTCAAGTGTTTGGCATCCGTGTTCATACTCTCTCCTTCTGGCGCATACGTCAGAAGGAAAATAGCAAGCAGGTCTGTGGTGGAGACAATAGGTCAAAAGCTAAAGTCAAATAAAATCCCTGAATGACATCAAGTGGGGGCGGGGGGCAGCGTGGGTGCCTGAGTCATCTAATGCAGGCAGCCCAGGCCCGGGCACCTGTTTAAAAGCCACTTAACTGATAGCCACAGCATGACCACATCAGGGCAAACAGGACAATGTGCCCCCCACACTGTGGAGTGTTCGTGGAAAAAGGACTTTGGGTCAGAAAGACCGAGGTTACAATCCTACCGCTGCGATGCACTTGCTAATAACCTGGGCCCAGGCTAAATAGCTAAGCCTCTGTTGCCAGTTTCTCTTCTGCAAAGATGGAGGCATTAATACGTGTCTGAAAGATAATGGTGCTGATTCACTGTATAGCGATATTTTATATATATCCATAGTGTGTGTGTGTGTGTGTGTGTGTGTGTGTGCGCTTGCGTGCGCATGTCACATACCGAGGACAAGGCCTGACACTGAATAGAAGGATGGCATGCGTGAGTGACGGGCAAATTTTAGTCAAGTAGGGGAGATGTGCAATTAATTCCAAGTCTGAGCTGGGATATTCTGGGCTCTGGAGAACAGTGCTGAGCACCATGGGAAGGAAGATCCTCTCCCTCTTTCCTTCTCTTCTCCTTTTCTCCCTCCCCCTCCCTCCTTCCTTCCTCCCTCACCCCAACCCCTCCTTCCCTCCCTCCCCAACTTTCTCCCTTCCTTTTCCTCCTTCCCTCCCTC
>PVHY01034481.1:0-10421 GCA_004024945.1 Uropsilus gracilis | reverse complement strand
AGAGAGAGAGAGAAAAGGCTGGGAGAGAAAGAAAGAGGGAGAGTAGGAGGGAGAGAGGGAGAGAAGGAGGGAGAGGGAAAAAGAGTGGGAGAGAAAGAGGGAGGGAGGAGACAGGGGAGGGAGAGAGAAAAGAATGGGAGAGAAGAAGGAGGGAGGGAAGGAGAGAAGGAGGAAGGGGGAGAGAGAGAAGTATATCAATTATCTGAGAGCAGGTGGACTAGGGTTTGAAGGCAAGATGCAGGCAGGGCTCCCGCACCCCTCACAGGACTAAACTTTGATATAATCTCCATTTCCAAAGCCAGGTGTGGTGGCACGCACCTTTAATCCCACCCTAGGAAGGGAGGCTGAGAGTAGCAATCGCTTGAGTCCACAGGTTCAAGACCCGCCAGGGCAACATAGTGAGACCTGGTCTCGAAAAACCAGTCGGATGCGGTGGCGGGTGCCTGTAATCCCAGCTATTTGGGAGGCTGAGGCTGGGGATCACTTGAGTCCATGGTACCCCAGGTAACGTGAATCTACAGTTCCTTGGGAAACATAGCGAGACCTAGTCTCAAAATAATAATAATAATAATAATAATAATAATAATAATAATATTAATAATAATAATAAAATCTCCATTTCCCACGAAAGCAACCCAAGAACCAGATGGGGCCAAGTTCCCAAAAGCAGCGAGTATCTCCCAAGGACAAGGACTACTTTCCCAGCCCCCAAATCACTAAGCAGTTCAGACCACACAGGGTGCTGCAAGGCTGACGGTCTCCGGTGCCATGTCAGCCCCTGTGCCAGCAGGGAGCATAACTTAGCAGGCCAGGGCCGCAGGGGCTGCCTGTGCCACACCCCACTGCCCCCTCTGCCAGCCCTCCCTGGGGATTCGCAACTTGGTTCTGAAGTTCTGGTCAATTAATTTGAACACTCTCAGCTGCCACCCAGCACGCATCTGTTTACGGGACTAATGGTCAGGCAGAGAATTGCTTCTTCACCCTGGGACAGTCCCCCCTGCCACAGCCCCGTAAACGCGGCTCAAGGCCACTCTGGAGTTTGCTGTTGCCTTTGTTATCAGAATACATGAGCACTTTGTTTTTACTGTGGGCACTTTGCAAGGTCAAGGGGGTGTGCTGGGGACAGGCATGGTTGCATGATCGAGAGGAACTTCAGGCCTCTTCCTCTACCCTCCCCACTTCCCCTTACCAGAAATGTGGAAAGAGGTGATGAGGAGAAGGGGGCCAGGAGGGCATGAAGCCACATGACTCTCCACTCTGCATTCCCCCTTCAGAGACCAGCCGCAAAGTTTGATTAGTACAAAAATTCATTAACTCACCGAGATGATGGGCTCACGACTACCTCCCCAAAGGTAGTCATGGTACTACACACTGTCCTGTTCCAGCTTAGCAACAGCACCGAGAGCACAGAAGAGTTATTGTTCCCATCTTGCAGATGAGAAGACAGAGGCACGAGCTCACACTGCAGTTTAATGGAGCAAATCCATTAAAATCCTCTGACACCAAAGTTTAAACTCTTCCCACAATCCGTGTAATGAGGGTGCATCCGGCCGGGCATGGTGGCGCATGCCTGTAGGTGGCAGCCTAGGAAGCCATGGCCAGGGCCAGGGATCACGGTTCGAGTCCCCCTGGGGGCACGTAGCGAGACCTAGTTCCAAAAAATAGCTGGGCGTGGTGGCGTGCACCTATAATCCCAGCTACCTGGGAAGCTGAGCCCGGGGATGGCTTGAGTCTGTGGTATCCCGGGTAACAGGAGCCTGCGGTTCCATGGGTAAAAATAGCGAGACCAGGCCGGGAACGGTGGCTCGTGCTTGTAAGCTTCAGCCTATGAAGCGGCCGGAGCTAGGGATGGCAGTTCGAGTCCCGCCTGGGGCCCGTAGTGAGACCTAGTTCCAAAAAATTAGCTGGGCATGGTGGCGCGCACCTGTCATCCTGGCTACCTGGGAAGCTGAGGCTGGGGATTGCTTGAGTCTGTGGTACCCCGGGCAACGAGAGCCCGCGGTTCCACCGGCAAAAACAGCGAGACTTAGTCTAAAAAAAAAAAAAAAAAAATAGCGAGACCTAGTTTCAAAAAAAAAAATGAGGGTGCATCAATCTAGGGGACCCTTCTCTGAGGGACATGATGAGGTAGTCCCTGGTCAGGAGAAGGTCCTGAAAGTCTTTGAAACACAGTCTGCCTTTGGGGCTCCCCATTTCCATTTGCACCCTCAGCTCAGCTGCCTGGTGCTGGAGAGCCCAAACCCTAGGTCACGCAGGTGGCTCCAGCCTCTCCAATTTCCTGCAGGACCAAGGACCTTGTCTGGGTCTTTTTTGTCTCATATAGCTTGTCTTATATAGAACTGCTACAAGTTGTGTTTTGCTTTTGTGTTTTGCCTAAGGATAAGCAATCATGATCTTTAATAAAATGTTCCAGTTGCCCTCCCTATTCCTACCACCTTCCAGATTCTCCTCCCCAAATGTAGTCATGGTTACCAATTTCCTTTGCATTCTTCTACAGAAACTGACCTTTCCCTGAGTTCTCCAAACCGCTGGCTACTGAGCATTTAAATTGTGGTTAATGGGATGAGGAACTAAATGCTTGATTCTAATTTATTGAAATTTAAATAGTCATACATGGCTAGTGGCTACCATATTGGATAGCATGAGTCTAGAGACCCTTATAACAACAAACACAGATTGAGCAATGATGACAAGGCAGGTCCCGTTTTAAGCATTTCCACCTATTAACTTCTAATTTGCTAAGAGACACGGGAGCAGGTGCTATATCACCTGATTTTCCTCGGGAGAAGACCAGCGTTTTGTTGTTTACAGGGAACTCATCTTACTGCTAAAGACAAGCACAGGCTTCAAGTTAATGGCTGGCAGCAAATCCTACCAGCAAATGGTAATCAGAAGATGGCAGGAATCGCTCTACTTAAGTCAAATAAAATAGATTTCCAGTTAAAAATGTTAAAGATAAACAGAGAGACAGAGATGGACATTATATAGTGATTAAGAGCTTAATACAAGGAGGTATAACACTTATAAATATACGCACCAAATAAAGGAACTTCAAGATATAGAAGACTATTACTGGTAGAGAAATCAGAGAGAGAAATTGACAATAACACAAAAATAGTAAGGAATTTTAGTACTCCACTTACAACTAAGGACAGATAAACAAGACAGGAAGTAAATAAGGGTTTACAGTCTTAAATAATGAACTAGCTTAGATAACTTAATAGGCAACTATAAAACATTCCACCAAAAAAACTGCAGCATACACTTTTTCCTGATGTTCACATGGAACATTCTCAAGAATCTCCTGTGTACTGGAATAAATGTCAATTGTCAATGAACTTAGGGAGATTGAGCTGATAGTAAGCATTCTTTCAGAATACAATGCTATAAAACTAAAAATCAACTACACATACCCACAAAAAAAACAAAAAAACCCTGGAATAACATCCAACCACAAGGTCAAGTTCCTGCGAGGTCACTCTTCCAGAATGTTGCTGACCTGAAGCAACCATGATCTGAGTCCAGACTGACTCCAGAGTCCAGTATCTTACAGTAACGTAAGGCCGTCATGAGACAAATGAGTGATTTAGAAGACAGTATGTATGTAATGCCTTTAGCACTGTGCCTGGCACTATCTAGCAGAACAGTAAGATGGTAGACATCAGAATAGCATAGTTGGGGGGGCAATGGGGAAGGAGGATAAGTTGGAAGGACCAGAACAAGACACAGGAGATGTACTTGCCAAATAGCTTAGATCTATCTGAATATTCGGTAAGGGGCTGGTGTTCGTGTGTTCATGCATTTAGCAAATATTTATTAAATACCTGCTTAATTGATCATTAATCATTGGAAGCCACTTCAGAGTTTTCCCACCATGAGATTGTGCTAAAGACAAATTGGCTCATGGCTGTGCTAAAGAATTTCTGGCACCCCTCACAATGTCACCTTCTCGAACTAGGAGGTTGTCTAGGGAGAAAGGTTCACCCTGTTAACAGCTACTTTCTCTGTACATAAATCAACCCCCAGTACCTCAACGGAAAAGTACAAAGGATGGCATCATCCTATTTTACAGATAGCAAAGCAGAGGCCAGGGAAGTTGCGATGATTTGTCTAGGTCACCTGACCTACCAAGTGGGTTGGGTCCCAGTTAAGTCCCAGCCTGGATTTCTTCCTCCTGTGTCTAACTGTTCCCCTGCAGGGCACCCAGGTCTGCAAATCCATCTGTCAGGAAAGGCTTTGCCAACAGAGGCTTCTGGCATCCCTGGCACTGGCTCAAAGGGCTGCCTTCCTGCTGTGGAAGGAATGAATCCTTTTGGTTGGCACACCACCTGCCATTTTCCATCTGGCTGGGTTTTAGTCTTGAAGACAACAGAAACCCAAACATTCTACCATCCTGGGAGAGTGAAAGCTCAAAGTAGCCTAGGAAGAAGAGACTCCAAGGCATGCCATGATCCCTGGGCACAAAAAGTCAGTGGCAATGCTCAAGATTCAGTATGGGTGTCTATGGAAAAGCAGCATTTGCCTCTCAGTCTCTAGGAAGGATGCGTGCTGACTTGCTCCTCACTGGGTCTGGGCCTATTTTCTTCCATATTATGTCCCACCCTTTCCTGACCCAGCTCTGTTTCAGAGAGCCTGACCCTTCAGGTTGTATTTCCCAGGCTACAGGGTCAGCTGGATTCATCAGGAGGAAGCTCAGGCAGGAGACCTGAGGATGAGGAGCAGGAAGAAGCCAGGGCATTTCTCCCATTCTTTTTCCTATTTGGGTGCATGTCTAACAGTGTTGGACTCCTTGGTGGCATCAGTTTCTTCTGGACAAACCTACTGTGACTCAGCTTCTGTCAGAGACCCCCCTGGGCCCGACCAGTAACACCACTTCCTGGTGTGTTTATCTTGCCCTGTGGGAAGTATCAGCTTCTTGATCTTTTCTTGCCAATTTCTTCAGTATCTGCTGTCTTAGTTTGGGTTACCATCAAAGCAGATGCTGGAACAGAGACTGGGTTGAATGCAATTTATTTGGGAAATGATCCCAAGAGAACAAACAAGTCAGTAAGGAAGTGAGATGTGGAAGGAACAATAGCTAATATGGGATAATTGTGTTCATGAGCTGGTAACAGTGACAGGCAAGTGAACTCAGTCCCACTAGGGTGCTTCTAAAAATAATCATGAAACATAACTCAAAGTCAGTCCACTCAAGGAAGGAGAAGCTGTATCATGTATCTACTATTTGAGGGAGACTCCTGGGTGGAACACTCTCATTCCTCCAGAATTTGCCTTCAAGCTCCCTACCTGGTAGAAGACTTCATCAGGAGAAACAAAACAGAAAAACAGAGAAGCCCATGAAAGGGTATTCAATAACTCACTCACACAGAAGGGAAACTACAGTGAAATGGTACCATATGCCCATCAGAATGGCTAAAATTGAAAACTGATCATAACAAGTGGTGGTAAAGATATGGGGCAACCAGAAATCTCTCATTCCTGGTGAGAATTGTAACTTGTTACAACCACTTTTAAAAAATGGCCTAAAAATAATAATAAATTGTCTGATTGTTTCTTACAAACCTAAATAAGCATTTATCTAAGATATCTCTCTCCTAAGTATATGCCCAAAGACAAATAAAAATGTATGCCCTTGTAGTCATGCATATAAAGGCTTGTATACAAATTCTTGCAGTCACTTTATAACTGACTGAAGACAATGCAGGTGTCCATCAGTAGCAGAATGGATAAAAAACAGAGGGATAACAATGAACAAGTTATCAAAACATGCAATAGTGTGGCTGAATCTCTAATTAATTAATGGATAATGAAAGAACTCAGACACTAATTGTGTGACTTCATTTTCATGGAACCCTAGAATAGACAAAACTAATCTATGATCCTTGAGGTTAAGATAAACACTGTGTAGGAGCAGAGGTAAACTGACTAGAAAGGGGAAAGAACACAATACAAATGTTTCACCTCTTGATATGAGTGGTTGGTTACACCATGTTCACAAAAGTATAAATTCATGAGATTGGACACATAAGATTTTGGGCTTCTCATGTAAATCATACCTCCAGTTTTGTACATGAAAACATAAAACAAAATAAATGAGCAGCTCCATCCTGTAAAGTTCTGCTTCAAGTCTCACCCAGTTGCTAAGGATGATGCTGAAGTTGGCATCACCAGCTTCATTATGGGGAGTCAAAAGAGGGTTGGGCTAGGCTGAACCTCTGGAGCTGCCAGTGCAGAAAAAACACTAGCTCCTGTCAGTGAGTTATGATTAAGAATTTTCTTCCTAGCCTCCAAGTGTTTTACTGGTTCATCCATCAATCTGTCAGGACCGCCGTCAAGGCAAGAGCGGCAGCAAACTAACAGCTCACATCCAAACTACCTGAATAATTCAATAGCTGCTACAGCCTCTGGACAGTGGGGACTGAAGCTAATTTTTTATTTATTTTAGGGGCTCTGGAGTTTATTTTCATGACCCTGAAGGCTCTGAAATGGAGGTGAAGTGCTTTGATGGGCACCAAAGCCACAAAGAATTATTCTCCCAATGACTGGGATGAGACAAGGGATTCAAACCAGGGGTACAATTGCAGGGAAGGGACTTTGAACAGGGAAGAGAGAACAGGAATTGGAGCCCAAGACCCAGGTTTAAGGGACTTTGAACAGGGAAGAGAGAGAACAGGAATTGGAGCCCAAGACCCAGGTTTAAGACTGAATCAGTCACTTCTCAGCTGTGCGGTCTCAGAAACAACCTCTAAGCTGTTTCCCAGCAACAAGATGGGCATGGTAATAAGACATATGACGCTTCCTATTCTAACCATTTACAAACCTTCATGCATGATGCTCGAGTGAGCCCATTCACTACTCCTGATATTATACCCATTGTACAGATGAATGAACTGGGGCCCAGAGCTCACCCCAAGAAATCAGAGCACCTGTTTCATAGGCTGAAGATTAAAGAAGACAGATCTTACATCTTGCCTGGCACACTGTAATTGCCCACTAAAGTACAGGCTCTGTAGCTGTTATCAAAATATCTTCCAGCATAGTTATCTTAGCTGGTCAGCAGGTGAGGTTGAGGGAGATTGTACGACCGCCAATGGGGAAACTGAGGCAGAGAGTGAGGTAAATGAGTCATACACATTTACCCTATGGAAACTAATCTGCCCTCACATCCACCTAGGCTCTCTTTATGGAGCTGTTGAGACAAGTTCCAAGTTTTATGGCCAAATAGACTCCAAAGCATAGAGTTTGCTTCTGAAAGAAGGACCTGGATTCAATCCTACATCTGCCACTTGGTTGTGTGAGTAGAACAGAGTCCTTTGCCATCGCACGTTTGTGAAACAGGAGAAGCTGTCCGTCACATAGGGATTAAGAGCAGCCTTGGGTAAGAAAGGGCAGCCTGGGTTTGGCCTCAGCCCAGCTACTTAGTGACTGAGGACCCTGGACAAGCTGAATTCTCTCAGTTTTTTCACCCAACCTTGGAGGGTGATGCAGTTAACAGCCCTTAGCCCAGGGCAGTACATGGACAGGTGGTCATTATTGGCATTAGTCATAGATGTTCTCATTTACTGATAGGGTGTGCCCCCCCCCATTGTCTCCTGTTTAAGATTGCAGATTTCAAGGACAGATGCTAAAATGGGAGAATGACCTTAGTTGGAATTTCCCTTCAGGAAGATGCAGGGGGAGAAAGAAGTGAAATGGTCAAGGTGAAACAGGTTTCCTGGAAGGTGGGAAATCAGGGTATATAAAGGGTGTGCAAACAAAGAGAAGGATTCAATTCAGGATTCAGATTCGAATATGGAGACTGGATAGAGAGAGAGGTTCAATGGAGGAGAGATGGGAATCAGCCATCTTGTAAAGATGTGAGCCATGTGAGCTTGGCCATGTGGCCACTGGGGGCCTGCAACCCTTGGCTGGCCCAGGCTGGCAGCATGTGTGTTGTATGCAGTTAAGGAGTTTGCAGATTTGAACTCCGTGTTGGAGTTTGTTTTGCTGAGTTTAACTTGTGTCTGCGAGAGGCTGTGCAAAAGTTAGGCCCGAGAAGAAAGTGAACTTTGCTTGTTCGGCACCATGGAGTTCCTGCTACCTGAAGGTGACAAGGAGAAGACAGCGTGGAAGACAAGGAGGAGCAAGCCAAGGGAGCAGCCAAAGGAACATGTCTTCAAGCATCTGGAGACGGACTCTGTCTGGACATTGGTGAGATGATTAGGACTGAGAGACTGAGGATTTCTGGGAAATCTGGGGAAAGGACTTTGGACAATACTATTCTGAGTCTTACATGTTTCTTTTGTAATTATTAGGATAAGTAGAAATCACTTTGTTAGAAATAAATTAGTCTGCACTGCACTGATAGTCTTGCATTGGTTTGGTATTTTAGTTGAGAAGGCTGGGGATGGTGGTAAGAACCCACAAGTGGAGAGTTTAAACTGTGTTTTAAAGTTTTTCTTTTTAGGTCTGAAAGAGGGAAAGAAAGCAGAGAGCAGCTGGTAGCTGATGTTTGCATATCAACAGTAGACAGGTACAGTGTAAATGCTAAGTAACAGTTTGTAGCCTGCTTCCTAGGGAGAGAAGCAGGTATAGGTGTGGCTACTTCAAGGTAAAGGTAATTGCTAATGGCCTGCTTGTAGCCTGCTTTGGAGAGAGAAGCAGGTCTGTATGTGTTAAAGTGAAGGTAAAAAGCCCTTCAGGTCACCCACTTCCATTACTATCATGGTTTCTGCAAAGCAAATTAGAAGGTGAACAACTGGCCTGAGAAACACGAATGTCTGCCCTCTCACCTCCTCCCAAACCCAGGAAAAGACTTGTGATTGCCAGGAGAGAGAATTCTCATCACAGACCCTCCGGGCTCTTTGGAGGAGCAAAAAACAAGGGACAATCTTTGATGTGTGCAGCTGCACAAGGGCCTAGGGGATGCTCACCTAGGGCAGGTGGGGTGATGTGTCACAAGGGTGAAATTATGTACTAGGGAGGGGCAGAGCACTTTCAGGATTTCTGAGCCAGAAGCCATTCCGATAGGGGACTAGTGACCTTGTGCCTGCAAGACCCTTGATCCCCCAGGGCTGCTCTGCTCCATTTGCATCTCTTATCACACTTTTGGGTGTGGCAAGGCAGACTGGGGGACTTGAAGCTGCTGAGTGCTTATAAGGCTTCCCCCTGAGAAAAAGGTAAGATGGTTAACCTTCCCCTATAAGCTGCCCCAGGAAATAGCAGCTCATTCTTCATTTCTGGCTCCTCTCTCCCCCTAGGAGGAAGTTCTGGTGAAGAGTAAAATGAAATAAGCCACAGAGCAGTGATTCTCAAGCTTTAAGCATCAGAATTCCCTGGGGAATTTAACAAAATACAGATTGCCAGGCCACCCCTCAGAACTCTTGATTGCATAAGTGGGGGAAGGGCAACAACATGTGCATTTCTAGCAAGTTCCACGCCATGCTGGTGCTTCTGGTCTGGTGATCACATTTTGAGAACAAGTCCCAGGAAAAGATAGAAAATATGGAGTTAAAATCACTCTGCCATGTCTTTGTTTTATGACCTGAAGAAAGCTATTTGGCTGCTCTGAGGCCCAATTTCTTCATCTTAAATTGGGGCAAATAACATCCATTTCACAGAGTAGTTGAGATCAGAGGCAAAACTGTATATAAAGCTGCCAAATTAGTAGGCTCTCAATAGGAGGCACCTATAGAGGACAAGTCTCTTGAGATGCAGAAAAATAATGCTTTCATAAAGACCCCCACAAATAAAATTGCTTGTCCTGATGGGTGGAGAAGTTGATGGCTTCACAAAGTGGACTTCCATGAAGTCAGACGTGAAAGTCTGCAAAACTCAAAGACAACATTCAGTATTGCAGCAAACAGGATGGATGCAGCTGTGTCTGTGCACACAAAGAATGCTGATCTAAAGAGCCAGTTGGAACCATTTGGCCAAGCCCAGAGCACCCAGCTACAGCCTGAGCAGCAGAGGCAAATCCTCTAAGTCATTTTCCCCCAAGCCCTGACACAATTAAAGTCCCAGAGGCTTCCTGGAGTTTCCCAATCAGGAAACAACTCTAATAACAATCTTCAAATGGCAAAACATCATTGACCATTGTGTCCTGGATAGGGGAGGTCCCAGGGGTCATTTCTACCCCAACATCACTTTCTGTCACATGAACAAATAGGAACTCTTGGCTTCAGTTTTCTTTTACTACAAAAGAAACTAAAGCTGGGTCACGGTGGCTCGTGCCTGTAATCTTCAGCCTATGAAGCGGCCGGGGCTTAGGGATCACGGTTCAAGTCCTGCCTGGGGCCCGTAGCGAGACCTAGTTCCAAAAAAATAGCTGGGCGTGGTGGTGCGCGCCTGTAATCCCAGCTACCTGGGAAGCTGAGGCTGGGGATTGCTTGAGTCTGTGGTACCCCAGGCAACGAGAGCCTGCATTCTATGGGCAAAAATAG
>PVHY01034480.1:0-10419 GCA_004024945.1 Uropsilus gracilis | reverse complement strand
CAGATTTCAAGGAAGATATGCTAAAATGTGAGAATGGCCTTGATTAGAATTTCCTTTCAGAAAGATACAAGGGGGAAGGAAGAAGTAAAACAGGTTTTTTCTTTGTAATCTGATAATTACAGAGCTGTTCCTGAAAGGCAGGGAAACAGAAGGGAGAATACATACAGAGGGTTGGAACGAAGAAAAGGATTCTGATTCCAGTTGAGATTCAGGTTGGTTTCTGCCATTTTGTGAAATGAAGATGTGAGCCATATTTACTTTGCTGGGCACGGTGGCTCATGCCTATAAGCTTCAGCCTATGAAGCGGTTGGGGCTAGGGATCGCGGTTCGAGTCCCGCCTGGGGCCAGTAGCGGGACCTAGTCCCCAAAAAATAGCTGGGTGTGGTGGTGCGTGCCTGTAATCCCAGCTACCTGGGAAGCTGAGGCTGGGGATTGCTTGAGTATGTGGTACCCCGGACAACGAGAGCCTGCGGTTCCACGGGCGAAAATAGCGAGACCTGGTCTCCAAAAAAAAAGATGTGAGCTTGGCCTTGTGGCAAAGGCCTGCAGCCTTTGACTGGCCCAGGCTAGCAGTATGTGTGTTAAAGGCAGCTAAGGAGTTTGAAGATTTAAACTCCGTGTTGGAGTTTGTTTTGCTGAGTTTGACTTTGTCTGGGAGAGGCCGTGTGAAAGTCAGTCCTGAAAAGAAAGTAAATTTTGCTGGTTCCAGTACTATGGAGCTTTTTTCAACTATCTGGAGTTGGGCGAGGGGAAGACAGCATGGAAGAGTTGGAGCATGCCAAAGGAAGATGTCTTCGAGCACATGGAGATGAACTCTGACTGAGTGATTTTGGTGATATGATCAGGGCTGAGAGATGAGGATTTTTAGACAATCTGGGGAAAGGACTTTGGACAATGCTGTGAAAGGTTTTGGACAATTTTAAAGTAATTTGGAGTTTTACTTACTTTTTTTGTAGTAATTAGGTAATCACTTTGTTTAGTAATAAATTAGTCTGCATTCTGGGAGTCTTGCTTTGGCTTGGGATTTTGGTAAGAAGGCTGAGGATGGTGGAAAGAACCCACAGAAGTTTAAAAGAGGGTAAATTGAGGCAAAGTAGTCTAAAGTTTAAACAGTGTTTCTAAGTTTTTCTTTTTTAGGCTTGAGAGAGGGAAGTCAAAAAGTTTCCCCCCCACCCCCGCCCTGGTTTTAATAGTTATTGAGATCCTAAGGTTGTCTGTAAATATGGGCCAGTATAAAAGGGGAGGAAATACAGAGGCAGTTACCCTGTATACATGATCTCATCATCCTCTCGACCATGCTATCATCAATATGCTTTCCCATTTTACAGATAAGGAAAGTGAGGGGCACAGAGGTTCAGGCTATATGAGTTGAGGTGGAAGCTTTGGGGCTATTGGGTGGGAAGCTGAACAGGGAAGCTGACATTGCTAATTTAACACCTACCAGAAGACTGTTGACTCACCCGAACTGCACTTTTTGCCTTTGGAATTACTCATTCTTACTCTAATAATATTAATCCCAAAGCTGCTATTGTAATGTGGGTATTTTTCTTCTCTTTTCCTCACATGGGATGATGTAGAAAAAAATGAATGTCTTCCCACTTTCCTGACAGCTCAGAAGGAATTAACCAAATAAGGCAACTTGCTCATGAGACAATAGAGAGCTGGATTTTTAAAATATAGGAATGAATGGCACACCACTTCTGGTCAGTAAAGAAACTGACCAACCACTTTGGAAAGGTGACTATTCACCCATAGACTCAATCTGTTTGCCAAGTAATTGAAAACATCCATGGCATAGCAAAAGAGACAACAACCAAAAGAAAAAGAAACCCAACCAAATGGGAAAAAAATGTTTACCCTCCATAAAAGTGATAAGGGTTTGATAACAAATATCCACAAGGAACTCACACAACTTAGCAAAAACAAAACAAAAAGCCCAGTCAAAAAAAAATGGGGAAAACAACTAAAAAGATGCTTCCCCAAAGAGGAAATACAAATGACCAACAGACACATGGAAAAAGGTTCAACTTCACTAACAATGAGAAATGCAAATCAAAACCATAATGAGATACCACCTTACATCAGTAAGAATGACCTATGTATGTCAAAAAAAATGGGCAACAACAAATGCTGGCATGGATGTGGAGAGGAAGGAACACTCTTACACTACTGGTGGGAATGTAAACTGGTCCAGCCACTATGGAAACCCATGTGGAGGACCCTCAAACTAATGAAAATGGAGCTATCATTTGACCCAGCAATTGCTCTTCTGGGAATCTACCCAAAGGAGACCTCAATGCTTATACAAAGGGACGCCTGTACTCAGATGTTTATTGCAGCACTATTTTTAATTGCAAGGACATGGAAACAACCCAAATGTCCCAAAACAGATGAATGGATGGAAAGATGTGGTATATATACACAATGGCATATTACTCACCAATTAAAACTGACACTTTTGATGAATATGAGATAACATGGATGGACCTAGAAGGGATCATATTAGCAGAAATAAGTCAGAAAGGAAAAAACAGAAACCAAATGGTTTCACTAATATATGGGACATAAGAAAAACAAACAAAAGACCAAGAGGAAAAGTCAAAACAAGCTAACAAGCAAACTAATGCATACAGCCAAGGGTGGAGGGATGGGTCGGAGTGGTCAGGGAGGGGAGGTAGTGGGAGAACCCCAGGGAATACAAAGATGTGAAATATATATACATTTGAAATATATATAGAATATATATATTGAAATATATATATAAATTTATTGAAAAAGAAAAAACTTCCATGGCAACCAGTTGATCAAGTTTTGCATACCTTCTGGAACATTCCATTCCCATCTACTCTTTTGCCCTACATTGCACAATGTTTCCTGAGTCTACAAGGGTTCAGAGTTTTAACTACAAACTGAAGAGTTGGGTAATGACTCCAGTTGGCATTGAGAAGGAATGTATTCAAATGGTAATAATCAGCTACATGAATCCCCTCTTTCAAATATTCTTGCAATCATTCAATAATATTTATTGAGGCCCTACTATGTGCTGGGACCTGTTCAGTGTTTTGGAGTTAGAGTTATGAGCTCAACAGAGGTATCTTCTCACAAAGGGTTTTTATTCCAGTAGAAGTGAGGAGTGTGGATAGCGAGTGATGAAGGACATTATTCATTACATAATGATTATGTGTGACTCTGGTGTCAAAGATGCTACGTGTGTGTGATGAAAAAGAACCAACCACACTGGGAACTCGGGCTGCTCTGCCCCAAGATGGGAAGATTTCAAGTTGTGTTACCTAGTTGTGAAAGCGGGTGGCACCGAGGCGGGGTGGAGGGGGTAAGCAGCTCAGGGAACTGCTGTGCAAAGCTTCAAGGAGGAAGGTAAGAACAGGGTAATAGATTCTTTCTCTGTCACTGGGCCCGAACCCCAGTATTCGGCACACCCCCATGTCTGCACAGAAAAAGCCCTAATCACTGGCTCAATCAGAGGCTTAGGTCCCACTTCCAGCTCACAGATTCTTAGCCACCTGGAGATCTGCAATCCCTTGCAAGGGTCTGATGGAAACCCAGTAGGTTTCATCTCAAGATAATGTTCATAGACAAGAAGCGAGACCTTTCCAGAGAGGGTTTTCATGGGCCCACCACCTCTGACTTCAGAAGAAGGTCCAGGTACCTCAGCTCGGCCTCCAGGGCCTCTCTACTAGGTCTCTCGATCTGTCTGTGGCAGCATCCCAGACCCAATATCCATGAACTGAGCTGTTTCCAGGAAGAGACCTATTCTAATGTCCCTGTTTAGACAATCCTTTCCCCTTAGCCTCTCCAGTCCCACCCACTCTCCTGGGCAACTCTAGTTCACCTTTGGAGATTCAGCTTGGCCATCGCCTCCCCTAAGACTCTCTTCACAATTCCCTTGGGCTGGGCCAAGAGCCTTGTTCAAAGGCTCCCCCCCCAGAGAGCGCTGTGCACTTTGAATTCTGAATTTTGTCCATTTACTAGTCAGTCCACTCCCCTGCCCTCCCCCCTGCTGCTTTCTTGTCCTTGTGCTCCCTGAGGACAGGTGCTATGGGTGTAGATAGATCAGCAGATGCTCAGAGTCTCTGAGTTAATCATGGAGCATCCTAACCTCACCCCCTAAAACTCACTTCCTAGCCCTTGATTCCTGTGCAGCCTTTTAGCTCTGGGTATGAACCAAGACACCCACTGGCTTCCAGGCAAAGGCCCCTGGTTAACAATTCCTGTCTCCTGTGGCCTTCCAATTCCATCTTTATGAGCAGCAGGAACCATTCTCAAGGATTATTCACTTCAAATAAGCCCCACTCTGATGCAACAGGGTTTGCCTTCTCTAGGAGATGGTGGGTTTACTGCTGCCACTGGCTTACTCAGCCTTCCTCCAGAACCCACTGAATAGCATTACCCTTCTTAGCTGGCATTTACGGAGCCCTTAATCTGGGTCAGACCAGGCCTAGAGTAGGCTTTTTAGAACCTTCCTTCTCCATTTGTGGACTGGGACCAGCCTCCATGGGGTCATCTAGGGCCTGGCTGGAAATGTAGACTCTGAACTTCCCTTGGATCTTCACTATCCTAGCTGTGCATGCCTGGGTGGCGTGTGCCTGTAAGGTTCAGCCTATGAAGCAGCTGGGGCTAGGGATCACAGTTCGAGTCCCACTCGGGGCAACACAGTGAGACCTAGTCCCAAAAAAATAGCTGGGCGTGGTGGCATGTGCCTGTACCCAGCTACCTGGGAAGCTGAGGCTGGGGATTATTTGAGTCTGTGGTACCCTGAGCAATATGCGTCTGCAGTTCCATGGGAAAAAATAGCAAGGCCTAGTCTAAAAAAAAAAAAAAAAAAAAAAAAAAAAAGATCTTCACTATCCTGATAGTGTTTTCTTTTTTTGTCTGTGTTTTCTTTTTTTCCCCTTCATTATCTTTAATTCTTACATCATTATAGTCTCCATAGTTCTCTCACCACCTTATCACCTGTGATGCGCTACAATATTCCCTTGTGTTCTTCCCTCCCCTGCTTTACACACCCTCTACCCCCTTCTACCCCCTTGGCTGTCTGCCTCAGGTCTATGATCACTCTGTAAGTTTTGATTATTTCTGGTCCTTTTGTTTGATTTCTCTAAATCCCACTTATAACTGAGATTATTCAGTATTTATCTTTTTTTCAGTATTTATCTTTTTTTCTTTCTGACTTATTTCGCCAGTACAGCCACTATGGAAATCTGTGTGGAGGTTCCTCAGAACACATATATGGATCTACAACATGATCTAATGACTCCACTCCTGGAAATCTGCCCAAAGAACATAAAAACGCTAATTCGAAAGGAAACCTGCATTCCTATGTTTGTGACAGCACTATTTACTAGAGCCAGAATATGGGAGCAACACAAATGTCCCAAAACAAACATATGGATAATAAGGTTGCGGTATATATACACAGTGGAATATTATTCAGTCATCAAATATTGCAAACTCATGCCTTTTGCAGCAACACAGATGGAGCTGGAAGGGATGATGCTAGTAGAATCTGGGCTTTAATATGACCTCTGGATGATTGTCCAAGAGCCCTGAACGCACTGGTTCTCATTTTATTTGCAACTTAGAGTCACCTGGAGAACTTATACACACACACACACACACACACACACACTCATGCACGCACGCACACACACACAAAGCAAAAAGGACTGGGAACTATCGAGGATCAAGTTAACCAGAATCTTTGGGGGTGGGTCCAAACATCAGGAATTTTAAGAAGGATCCAGGTGATTCTGATGCATAGCCAGGATTCAAAATTATCAAAATTATATGATTCAACAGTGGAAGCAGCAGTTTTACCACCATCCTATTAATTCCCTCTGAGGAGATGCTGTTGCAGTCCCATTTTATAGACGTGAGAACTGAGGCTCCCGGAGGACTAGTCTCTGACTGATAATAGTCAGAATATTGCTAGTGGAAGAGGAGTTTGTATTCAGATCTGGAGACTCCATTACCCATGCACTCTCACCAAAAGAGCTTTTTAACTTCTGCTCATTGGTGGATATCTTGTTCCTTCAAGTTTTGTTTTTCAGGATTTAGGAGCAAGTCCTCTTGTTGAACTGGCCCAACACTTTAAAGGTAGAATGTCCCCATCAATTCCCTTTGTTTCCTAATTTCAGTCCAGGCAGGAATGCTTGAGTGAGAATGGTGGAATTTAATCTTGTTTATTCTGGACCCTCCTCCCACACTGTGCTGTTTCCCTGACCTCTTCAGCTACGCAAACACTGATTCTGCCAGTGTTAAAAAACTTGACTCTCTCCCTGAGACTGGTCCTCTACTTTCTCCCCTCCCTTTGTGAATGCCCTCAGTGTGGGACTGAGCAAGAATCTTGGAGTCCACTAAAAAAAATACCAACTTCAACTGATGCTGAACACATGAACAAGTATAACTTGTTCCTCCAGGCTTCCATTCCATTTCACAGACAAGTGAAATAAGGGGTAGTTTCCTAAGATAATTAAACTAGAATTAGTTTAGATCCAGCCCTGTGTCCCCTCCCCCACCACCATGGCATATAATTCCAAGAGTTGGAAGCAGGTATTCAAAGTGATATTCGAACCCCAATATTCTGAGCAGCGATATTCACAAGAGCTAAACGGTGGAGAAAATCACCCAAATGTCTACTGGTGGGGAAAAGGATAGACAGGATGTGGGGTGTGCATAAAATAGAATATTATCCTTCCTTCAATGAAATGAAGCTATGATGCATGCTACAATGAGGATGAACCTAAAAACATGTTAAGTGAAATAAGTCAGACATGAACGGACAAATACAAGGTTTCACTTACATGAAGTGCCTAGAGTAGTAAGTTCATAGAGACAGAAAGTAGGATGGTTGTGGCTAAGGGCTGGGGGAGGGAGACAGCTATTATTTATGGTGTTTAGTCTAACTGATGGACAATATGGCAATGACTGTCCAACATATGAATGTACCTAGTGCCATTGATTTGTATACTTGAAAATGGTAGTGTTTTAATGGTAGTGTTTTAAAATAATGGTATTGTTTTACCATAATAAAAATATCATAAATATATACCTGGGGCATGTATGTATGTATGTGTGTGTGTGAGAAAGAGAGAGGTGGACAGACAGATCTTTAAGTTAGTGATTTTGTGGATTTAAATCTGATTTACAGACTGGTTAAAAGTCCCTGGTTTTGCTACTTATTTTAAACACACTCAATTACTCCTTCTCAGACTCCTTTTGGGGACAGACTGATCATATTTAGGGCAATGTTTCACTCGTTGGATGTAAATATTTCCTACCGATTTTGGGCAAAATAAGACCCCCAAGATTGCATATTTTTTCAGCAGATGAGATTGAGTCAATTTAGGAGTAATTTTTTTATTCCTACATTTTGGGTGTCATGGGGACTCCCTTTGTGAAATGATCGCAAAAATTTGTGAGAATTGATTGTTCAGAAAACTACATGACAATCAGACAGCTCGATTTCAGTTCTTTACATTTTGGAAGTTATACTTGTTCATGGAAACCCAGTGTCTAAGAAAACTGATTTGTAACTTAGAGTCATCAGTTCAAGTGGGATATGGATGGATGGATGGACGAACAGATAGACGGACGGGCAGGTGGGTGGGCAGATGGATGGATGGATGGATGGATGGATGGATGGATGGATGGATGGATGGATGGATGGATCTCCAAGTTCATGATAGATGAGAATCCCCTCCTCATATATCTGCTCCTGTCTTCCTGCCCCCATCTACCTTCCCCATTACTCCCCTTCTATGTTTTGCCCTAGTACACTTAATCTCTCAAGCTCCTTGCCTTCAAGTAGCTGTTGTGACTTCTGACCTGTTTAGTTTTCCTTTTCAATTTGTTTCTTTTCTTTTTACTTTGCCTTATTGTTCTGAAGATAATCCAAAGTCTGTCTCTTTCTGGGAGCCAATCCAGGTAACCCTGGCTCTGGGTCCCCTCCTCTAAGGTCCCTCAGTGTCTGGGTGTTTTGATGGCCATTGTGGAAGTTGTCATGGAGTCTCTCTGTTTGCAGTCACTAAGTTCAGTGATTGAAAGCACCTACTATGTACAGGGTATTGCCTTGGGGAAGGAGGGGTGTACAGGTGTGAATGAGGCTTCTTTCTGGGCTCACATTTTAGTAAAGGGGAGCAAAAAATTAACTCTTAATAAGCAGGATGATAGCAGGTAGAGATGAGAGCTATGATTCAAACAATTTGCAAACTGGTAGAGAGTTGAACAAGACTATTTTGGGATGATCAGAGGAAGTAGCATTTGACCTGAGATATAAATAATGAGGAGTTAGTATTTAAAAACTTGTAGGTAGAATATTCCATGCAAGTGGTACAGAAAATGTAAAGGCTTACAATTAGCAACCAACTTATCAGTTTATTTATTTATTACATTGTTTATTTTTGTACAACAATTGGTTTCTCCCCTGAGGTATAGTCCCCAGTTTTCCTGCCACCTTATCAGCCATGAACCATAACCATATTCCCATGTGTCCCTCTCTCATCTGATTTGTCCTTGCCTACACCACCACCCTTGCTCTATGCCTCAAATCTGTGGTCAACTTTTGCTTAACCTGTTTTTTTCAGTTTTTCTACATTCCTCATATAAGTGAAACCACCCAATATTTATCTTTCTCCTTCTGACTTATTTCACTCAGCATAAAATAATTCCTTCCAATTTCATCCATGCATGTTGCTGCAAATGATATGGGTTTATCTTTTTGATCACAGAGTAATATTCCATTGTGTAAATATACCATGATTTTTGATCCATTTGTCTGTTTGTGGGCAATTGAGTTGTTTCCATATCTTGGCTATTGTAAATAGTGCTGTCATAAACATAGAGTGCAGGTTTCTTTTGAATTAGCATTTTGTGTCCTTTGGGTAGATTCTTGGGAGTAGAATCGCTTGATCATATGGTAGATACATTTTTGGTGTTCTGAAAAACCTTCACACAGCTTTCCATAGTGGCTAGAACAGTATTCATTCCTACCAACAGTGTAAGAGGGTTCCCTTTTCTCCATATCTTTGCCAGCACTTCTTGTTTCTGGTTTTTGGGTTTTATTTGGGGGGGGTGAGGGTGGAGTGTTGCACTTTTATTTGATTTTATTAATTTTTAATCTCATTACTGTGAATTTATTTATTTATTTTTATTGATTGCATACACACACACATACATATACCAGTGAGAATGGTCCATATTAAAAAACCAGAAACAAATATTTTTTAAAAACAGAAACATATCCTTTGTTTCTGTTTTTTTTTTTTTTTTAATATGTGCCATTCTCACTGATACAAGGTGATATCTCACTATAGTTTTGATTTGCATTTCCCTGGTAATTCATGATGTTGAACATTTTCCATATGCGTGTGGACCATTGGCATTTCTGCTTTGAAGAAGCATCTATAGTTCTTCTATGCATTTTTTGACAGGGTCATTTGCTTTGATTCTGTTGCAATTCAGCAGTTTTAATGAACATTTATGTAGGGAAAAGCGACATATCACTGAGCCCCCTAAAGTTCCTCAAAAGATCCTCATTGCCCTCAAGATAAAACCTGGGCCATGTAAGTCTTCTGATGTCTTGATCCTCCCTCCCTAAACATACTTCTGACTGCTCAGCCATGGAATCCTCTTCTTAAGTGTTTTTCAAACTCGAAGCAGAGTCACTTGGTAGTTTTGGTAAAGCAGATTGCTGGGTACCACCTCCTCTAGTGTTCAAAATCAGTAAGTCTAGACCAGTGCCTGAGAATCTGCATTCTCTGAGTTCCCAGCACATGCTGCTGCAGCTAATCTGGATTCCTCCTTGAGAATTGCTGCTGTATGTGATGCTCTGTCTCACTTCTGGGTCTTTGAACATGAGAGGCCTCCCTGACCCTGCCTCCTGGGCCAGAATCACTCATACTTCGAGCCTCATTGTCCCCTGATTGCCCCCATGCAGAGAGGAGGGCATCCTCAGTCTGTGGAGTTTAGCTCATATGTCACAGATCACCCCACAGGACCCTTGTCAGTCTGCTTGGCTGCGTCCTCCCTCTGGACTGTGAGCCTGTGAACACAGAGCTGTTTCTTTCTTGTTAAAACCTCAGCATTTGGTCCAAGTCCCTGGCACATATTTTGTGTCCAATAATTATATCAATGTCATAGTTAGAAAGGGCACATGGTGGGCCTGTAATCCAAGCGCTGGGAGGCAAGAGTCCTGGGATTGCTAGAATTCGCAGGTTCGAGATTACCCCAGGCAACATAGCAAAACCTGGTCTTGAAAAAGCAGCTGGGTGCAGTGGCAGGCACCTGTAATCCCAGCTGCCTGGGAAGCTGAGGCTGGGGATCGTTTGAATGTGCAGGATCAGGATTACCCTAAGCAACATAGGGTTGCTTCTGAGACAGAAGGAAGGAAGGAAGGAAGGA
>PVHY01034479.1:0-10409 GCA_004024945.1 Uropsilus gracilis | reverse complement strand
TTTTTTTTGAAACTAGATCTCACTACGTGCCCCAGGCAGGACTCAAACCGCAATCCCTAGCCCCGGCCACTTCATAGGCTGAGGCTTACAGGCACGAGCCACTGTGCCAGGCTTCTATGGTTCAGTTGTGTTGGTAGTTTAAAATTGTTCTTATCTGCTTGTTTTTTTCTATATCTGCTTGTTTTTTCCTATATCCCTCATATAAGTGAGGCCATCCCATATATTCTCTTTCTCTAGAGAACCCTAACATACCAGGGATCTCACAATGTATGGTAAATAAGTTGGTCAGGCTTTTTACTCTTCTGCCATTGGTCTCTATGACCAGCTCCCATGGCATTGTGCCCCCATGACTGGACATACCTAAAACCAGTGGGTATGAGCATGTGTGCATGGGCTCAGCTGGGCCTGGGAGGAGGAGATAAAAAGGCAGTGTCACACTGGGAGAGGAGCATGAGAGGAATCTTGGGAATAGGAGAAAACAAGAGAATGCCAGAGAAAAAGCTCAGAGGAAGAGTGTGAAGATTCTTGGTGGAGGTGGGAGGCTTGCCTGCCTCCTGGTTCCCCTGGCCCTGGTCCTGTTCTGCATGGTTCATCTATGCAACTGCTAGAACCAATAAAGAACCACGCAGATTGGTGAGCCTGATGCCTGCAGTACAATTGACGTCACAGTCAGGCTGGTTGCATGACACACAATCACCTTCTCTAATTTTGGAAGTCATCACTCAGTGACAGTTAAACAGCTTCATTTAACTATCGGGATTGAGAGAGAAATCAGTCAGCATCTTGGCCAAAACCTCTACTCATTAGGGCATCTCAACAACTTATTTTCTGGGATTTTTTATAAAGTCTATAACTGTTTAAGAGAAGCAGATTCACAGAGTCAATATTTTTGCATGTCCAAACTGAAGCACACAACTTTGGGCAGGGGGGGAGAAGGGGAGGAATGATGGGGAGGGTGGGGGGGTGGTAAATCCCTGGGCTAACAATGATGTGAAATTTATATATAAATAAATTTTTTTTAAACTAAAAAAAAATATTTTTGCATGTGCTTTGGAAAAAAATACATACAGTATCTGGTAGTTACAAACTTGTTTAGCTTATGAGAAATAGGTCAACTATAGAAACAACGTCACTTATGATTTCCACTTAAAACATATAATTGATTGATTTAAACTCACAATTTTAATTAAAAAGGATGAGAAAAATCTTACTGTGCTTATAACATTAATGCTGTAACAGGTATTAGGATACACCTTATTAGTAAGATTTATTTATTAGCATTATAACAATTTAAATACCTTTCAAGGTTTATTTGCCAGGTAATTGAAGTATTCAAGAAGGCAATCAAATACTTCAACTGCAATTTAAATTGTTTAATGGAGTTTAAGTTCCTAAGTGAAGCCAAGAATCAAAGCTTTTATTATTTCCTAAAAGTACCGTTTAAAAATTGTCATAAACTGGATGGCTAAAATCAACAGCAATATAGTCTGCTAGTCCTAGAAGATGAATACCAAAGATAAAAACCCCAGCAGGTTATAGGAGAGAATACTTCCTGCCTCTCCCCGCTCCTCAGGGCACCTGCTTTCTTTGGTTTGTGGCAATATCCCTTCCATCTTTGCCTGTCATCACACGGCCTTCTCTTCTGTGTATTCTTTTTCTTACTTTAATAAAAGCATACTCTTTATATTTAGAGCCTATGCTAATCCCATGTGATTACAGAATTTGTCCTTAAATTTCATTCATAAGTATCCCACTTCCAGATGTTACATTCTGAGGAGCTAGATGGACATGCTTGGGTAGGGTTGTGGGGGAAGAAGAGGTACACTCTTCTACCCACTACCTCCTCTGAAGACATTTGCATAGTAAGATCTGTACTCTAATAATTATTAGAACAAGTGCATCCAAGTGTTCCTTTAACAAATTATTAATTTGAAAGACAAGCTAAATTCTGAGTAATCTATTTTTGCACTCAGGCCCTGCTCAAGGTCACCAAACCAGGACACAAAAGCCTTTTTTATTAAAGAAGCTTTGGTAAGTTGGCTTTCCTCATTCTTATTCTGCACTCACATTTCTCTTTGAAAAAACTGAGCTCTCTGCCTGGCATTCACCTAAACCGACTAAGAAGTAAGTCCTGGGCAAAATGAACACCTGTCATGATAAAGCAGCTTAAGAACAGGATTCTGTATCAAAGACTGGAAGAACACCCAAAACACCAAGATGAAAAAGCACTGGGCAACATGCAAAGATACAGTCTCCTGTGGAGCCAAAAAGAATTGTTCTTTAGCCGATTAAGGGATGGGAAAACATAATTCATCAATTTTGCTCTTTTTTTGCTATTTTTAGAGTCTTTGGAAGTGAAATTAGAAGGCAGAAGTGACTTTCAGATGAAAACCTCTTGGCTAACTCCAGGAAAGCTTTCAAAAGTCAAATGAGGCTGAGTAGAGATAAACCACTGACAGATTTGTTGGAGAGGGGCTTTTCCTTCATAGCCTGCAGCTGAGGGCTCAAGACGGGAACCACATGCCTGAGGCCCGCCCACTGAGAACGGTTGGGGTTTTCTCTACTTCCTAGAAAGAATTTACAGCCAGACTCCGGGAAATGGCATCCACAAACACTTCAGTTCATAATGCGCCTGTCTACAGCGGGGCCAGGTAGGTAAGGAGAACACACATGTCTGTCAGAAGGAGAACAGAGATACCACAAGAGCTTCACTCGGCTCAGTTTTACGAATGGGAATGTGAAAGGAGGAGGGTGGGAGAGGTGGGAAGAGGTTGGGAGGAACAATGTCATTGTTGTCGGCTCAACAAGACACTGAAACTCTAATTGAAGTTCAAAGTTGCAGGTTTATTACTGGTGCACCAGGGTCTCCAAGCCATCCGGCAAGAGAGACCCCAAGCAGTCTTTGTTACAAGCTTTCACAGGGCAGAACCACCACCCCCTATTGTGAGGCAAGCAAGCAGGTGTAGGTCACATTCCCATAACTGCAGGACACATTCCCACATTCCCATAATAGCGGCACACGTTCCCATAACTGCAGGTTTCCAATAACGCTGGCGTCCACCATCTATCAGGAGGACAATGCTGGTGTCCATCATCTCTCAGGACAACCCATCGTCTATCAGGAACAACCAGGAATAAGGAGAGGCAGAAACAGTGTGTCGGACCAGCCAGTCATGGTGTGTGCTGAGGGCAGGGGGAGGACAACTGGTCTCAAAGTGGAGATTTTAAACAAACTGGAGTTACTTTGGTTAGTCTGTTCCCAACAGCCATCAGTGATGGCATCCTGGAAGCTCCTGTTCTAAACATTCATTATATGGGGAGTTTCAAATGTGCATCTCTTGAGACTGGGACTCTCCTGCAAAGAGCTCAGAGCATCTTATTTTACTTGTTAAAAGAGATTCCACCTTAAGGGGGTAGGAAAACACAGAAAATAGAAACTTTAAGTGATGAAATGATGGGAAAGAATTTGCTAAGTGTAGAAGGGGAAAAAAGTGTATTTGCAGTTATAACAAACAAGCTGAAAGGCAAAGGTAGATAAAATATGTTATCTATTCGTTCTTGAACTCTGAAGTCAGTGAGAAAATATTAGTGAACTTTTACAATTTGGTAAAGAACTTGAACAGGGAGTTCCGAAAAGGGAAAAATGACTGAAACATATGAACAGATATCCAACATTTTAATCCCAAATCCACAACAATAGAAATCATTTTCAGCTATTAATGGGCACAGATTTAGTGTCTATAGAACTCTTATTAGACACCTTATATAGCATTATTCTAAAGGCTTTACAGCTGTCAGGCTTACAAGTCAATTTTAGTAGGTGCTATTATCCTTTTTTCACAGATGAGGAAACTGAGACTTGGAAAAGCAAATAAGTTAACCAAGGTCATATGGCTAACAAGGTAAGCTCTAACCCAGTATCTGGCTCCCGGACCATGTTCTTTTTTTTTTTTTTTTTTTTTTTTTTGAGACGGTCTCGCTATTTTTGCCCATGGAACTCAAGGCTCTCATTGCCCGGGGTACCACAGACTCAAGCAATCCCCAGCCTCAGCTTCCCAGGTAGCTGGGATTACAGGTGCACGCCACCACGCCCAGCTATTTTTTTGGAACTAGGTCTTGCTACGTGCCCCCGGTGGGACTTGAACGGCAATCCCTAGCCCCGGCCGCTTCATAGGCTGAAGCTTACAGGCACGAGCCACCATGCCCAGCCCCGGACCATGTTCTTAACCACTATGTTTTCCTGTCAGTCTAATCTGTTTGTGGCCCCTCAGAAGTTACATGTTGAAGTCATAATCCCCAATATGATGATATTTGGAAATAAGGGTTTTAGGAAGTTACTAGGTCACATGAAGGTAGAACCCTCACAAATGAGATTAGTGCCTTAGACACTATTCTAGAACTCCAGAGATTTCTCTTCCCTTCCCTATAGCATGTAAAGACACGGCAGGAAGTCAGGAGTTGGTTACCCAAATAAGGGTCCTTACCAGAACCCAACCCTACTGGCACACCAACCTTGGACTTTCAGTTTCCAGAACTTGAGATCTAAACCTCTATTGTACATAAGCCACCCACTCTTTGGTTTGAACTTCTATAGTTTTGTTGGGTGCAGTGAAACTTCACATCCTTGCCAAAATTCAGTGATATACATTCAGATTTTAGTCATTACAGTGAAAGTATGGTGGTATCCCAGTAGGACTTTAATTTCCAATTATCTTGTGACTAATGTGATATTCTTTTTCATGTACACTGTGTTGAACTTGAGTCAAGATGGGCAGAAGCTGTCAATCAACAAGACACAGGAATAAAAGTCTTTTAAAATGCAGCTTCTGCCAGTCAGGTTCCTTCGAGTTCATGCCACCCATGTGTGCCACCCATGCTATTTCAGATAAATGCAGTTTAACAACAGAATTTTATTAACAAGGGAAATTAACCAGAAAAACAAAAAGTCCTTAAAGCCACAAGTGACCAGTTATCTTACCCCAGTCATCATTTTCAGCCCCAAAGTCCCCAAAGATACATGTCCAAGATTGTGCCCCTTTGCCCCTCCAAACCTGAGAGGTAGACACTCCACAAAGTCCAGTCTTTCTCCGGCATCTTCTCTTTGCTTCTTCTCCAGTGTTCCAAGCTGCTCCACTTCTCCAAGGCTCTTCAAACTTCTTCCACAAAATGCTGATCCCAAATCAGCTTTCCAAATATACCACCTTGCTGCGGCTCCATGTGCTTCCTTACCAGGTCTGCCTTCAGTGGTGTCTGGCCAAATCCACCAGGCCTGCCCTCAGCAGCCCCTGGTCACCCCCGGCCTGCTGCTCTGGCATCTGACTCCACACCAGCCACTTCTCTACTGGCCACTCCCCACCATGGCTCCTTGCCATGACCACCTTACTCTTTTAGGGGCTTCCCCTGGCCAGGCCACGTGGGTCTGTCCTCTCTGTCTGCCATTCTCATCTTTCTATTCTTTCTCTCCCCTCACTATTCCCTTTTTATATGCCCTCTCTTCCTGCTTCCCATTTTCTCTTGCACAGGGTCTTTCTCTCAGACTCTGCCCACCAGGGTATTTTGGCGCCAATACAATTTTTAACTGCGTCACTACCCTGTATCAGTGTAACCTGTATACACAGAGCAGGGGGTCAGGCAGGAGGGCCGGGAGGCAGGCAGACAACTGAGCCTCTCAGCCTCTGGGCTCCCTCTCTCCAGCTTTGCTATGTGGCTGTAGTAGTGGCAGTTATCATAGTGCCACTGCAGCCCCTGCTTTGAATCCTGCTTCTAGACTCAGGTGTGCCGACTTGCACGTGTGCACAGGTATCCACACTATGGGTGTGCATGCCCCATGCCCACACTCCCAAGCATCCTCTGGATGAACACAAACAAGGCTGCAGGTGGTAGCCAGAGGGGGCATAAACAGCCTGATTAATTCATTCACCCTACACACATATTAGTCATTTTTATGTCTTTAGTAGAATGTTTGTTCAAACCTTTGTCTCCTTTAATGGAGTTGTATGAGTTCATCATCTATTCTGGCTAAAAACTCTTTCAGATAAATGTATAGCCACTCCCTTCTCTCCTGAGACAGGGGCTTGCCATTTCGATTTCTTAACATAGCTTTTTAAAGAACAAGCCCTTTAAATTTTAATGAAGTTCAATCTATCATTTTTTCTCTTTTTCAGTTAGTGATTTTGTGTCTTAATAAATCTTTGCCGCCATGACAAGGCTGCTTTAGAAGTTTCTTTACTTTTTGGCAGTTCTTAATTTTAACTTTTGAATTGACATTAATGAATCATTTTGAGTTCATTTTCATGTGTGGTGTGATGTAAGGGTTGCAGTTAGTTTTGCCTTCACAGACCCAATTCTTCCAGGATAATTTGGTGGAAACAGAACTGGCAGCAAGAAGCAAAGGACACTTTATATCTCACCCAGAAATATAAAGAATAGAAGAGCAAAAATAGTCTCCAATTAAGAGATTTGAAGGGAGAAAAGTGTTCACAGGAAAACCCAGGTTTTAAGTGAATTCAGGAAGTGAAAGAAATCTCTTTCCACGAGATGGTATATATGAGGATCTGCTGACCTTAAACCTGGAGGGTACAGTGAAAATCGTGGGTAAGGGTGGAGATGAGGGATGTAGAGAAGATCAAGCTAGATTTTTGAGGCAGAGGTGGTGGAAAGTTTGGTCATGATTAGGATAATGATACCCCACTTCCCCCCCCAAAAAGTCCTAATTTACATCTGTTATCCTGACATGAAACTTATTAGCAGCAGCACTGATGACTTTTGAGAATAATGATACCATTTAACTATCTAGTCAGACTGATAATTTCAAATTAAGCACTTAAGAATTTTGAATTCTTCTATTTATCTTGAATTTAAAGTGTATTTTTGTGCATGATTACAAATGTTGCATAATTTTTTTCAAATTTGTTGGGAAACATTTTCAAAATATTGATTTCCAAATTCCTTTTTTATTTCTTCTGTCTTTTAATTTGGCACAGGTTTAGTTATTTTTAAGTCTGTCATATTTCATAGTGCATTCATTTAGATGTCTGCCTTTATTGCAGTATTTATACTTATTTAGTTCTCTAAGCCTTGAAGTAACTTTTTAACCCATATCTTTTTCATCTTCTTAGTATAAAATGCTTTTTTAAGTTTGTAACTTTACTTCTAAATGTCAACACACAAATCTTGAGAGTGATATTTTAATCATCACTTGATTCTAAGTATATTATAATTTCCACTGGGGAATTCACTGACATATTTTGGGGTGATTATAAGTTGTAAGTATTTTTAATGATTTTGTTATTGATTCCTTATTTAATAGAATTATAATGGGAACACATAATCTGTACCATATTGCCTCTTTGACATTTGCTGAATATTTTCAGTAATCCAGTGCGTGGTTAGTTTTTTTAAGTCCTATATAATTTTTGTAAATATGTTCTAAAAATGTCTGTTGGTTGGAGGCAGAGGTGCAGATATCCAGAGTAAATAAACCTAGTTCATTTTGTAAATCTTCTTTCCCTACATGAGAAGGTATCTATCTAATACTATAGTTGTTAGGATTTATTTTAATTTACCTTCCTTGGTACTTCAACTATTTACAAACATATTAATTTAAATTTTAAACATGCTTGGGTTCAATCTGGGGAAAACCTTAATCTCTAAATCTCCTCATCATGATTTTATTTTCTTTCTGTGTTTTTCTGATAGTGATATGGGAAAACTTTTCAACCTAACACTTTATAATTTTTCTATTCCATTATCTTCACTAGTTTATCCCAGTTCTTGATGTATGTTTATGACTACATTTTCTGTTTATGACTACATTTAAATTTGTTTCTAGTTAATCCTGCTTAGTATCCACTATTCTTATTTTTTTCCAGTAGTCAATTGTTTATTTATCAAGAGAAATTATTCCTTAGCCCAAGTATTCACGTTTCATAGTTCAGGAACACAAATCAGTGACAAACTTCCATGGAAGTCAAGTTCTTTAGTTTCAAGATCACTTTGCACTCTGCCTCAAAATCTTCCACCTATTCTTGTTTGGTTTATACCTGCCTACCTTCTTTCATAACACCCCCCACCTTTTTTAGGATGATTTTTTCCTTAATTTTCTAAATACTAACATTTATTTTAAAGTTGTATTTTCAGGTTGATTATTTTCTTAATTATTAGGGCCATATTCACTTCGTGATGACTTGGCCGTTGTCTTTCTTGTCCTTTCATTCATTTCTTCGTGCATTCTCAATGTCTGGTTCACAGGTTCTGTGGAGGTTGTTTGTTCGCTTGTTTGTCTCTCTCCATGAGTGGCCTAGCGGCCACCAACTCCCTATAACCAGGATGAGGAACCAGCCATGAAGGAAGGTACCACTGGAAGTACTGCAGTTCCGTCCCTGAGCCGGTAGGTGGCGCGTTTGGTCCAGCTCGCTGCATGCATCTGTGTTTTCCTTTAGCTAGGCTACCTCACAGAAACTCTGGACCAAGAGCGATCAGAAATTGTGAAATGTATTTCAGAAGCAGAGAATCCTCCTCAGTCGATTTCAACAATGAGCTAACTTTGTCTTTTGTGAAGCAATTTGTCACATCAGAGCCAAAACTCAGCTCAGTCCTGGGTTTGCAGTTCAATTGCCTTATTCCTGATCTGCATTGATTTTGAGCATAATTATGTCTTTCAATTTTTCCATTTTATATTTTATCACCATGGCACATCAGAACAACCAGTTAGTGGCTGCTAGAACAGTGATCAGTATAAAATGGAGCATCAACTGGATTAAAAGGAAAAATCTGGATTTAATGGTTGGCATATTTGATTGTAGTTTTGAAAAAGGTACCATAAGGCATAGAAACAGTGTGGTCTGCAGATAAGAGTCAGCAACAGCCTTGTGTTCTGAGGCTAATAGGTGGCACTTTAGAAACTCCACGTGCAAACAGTCCACTCAGTTTCTGATTACCAGCCTTGTGGGTTTTTCTTTGTGAAAATAGGGGTTTTTTTTCCAAGTTTATGTCCACATGTAGTCTTTGTACCTCAAAGGATAAGTATTTTGCCAAACCAATAATAACAGATCCAGAAAGCAACAGGGAAATTATCAGAAACCAAATCTTTCCTAGTTCCATGCCCGTTGGAAGGGTGATCTTAGTCCTTAGGGGTTGCTGGAATGGAGGATTGAATCTTCTTTCCTGATAGCAATTGGTTTTGAGAAAGTAAAAAGATCTATGCCATGGGAAGCAATTTTTTCTTTAAAAATATACTTCTAGTTTTAGCTTCATGCTGTTTTTAATTCTCTGGGTATCATGCTCCTGACATTTTCATCAACAAAATTCATGCCAAATAGGTTTTTCTGGAGATATGCATTTGTTAGATTAAATTTAATGAAATGTTAAGGTACTGAATTTTGAAACATTAATACAATAGAAATGCCATATGTATAACTCAGGACCTTATACTTGAGCAATCTCCAGACTGGAATTCGTCATATTGACTTCTAGGTTATTAACCTATCAATAATGGTGAGAGTCTGCGAGTTTAACTATTTTAGGCAAGTTAATATTGAAATAACAAAAATGGTGAATGAAGCCATTGCCTCCTGCTCCCAGGTAACAAAAGGCTAGTATCATCTTAAAGTTATTTCTTTTGTAAGTCATAAGCTGTTGTTTCTCTGACAGTTTGAAAGAACATTTTTAACTTTGTTAAAAAGAGGTTTGTGGATGTAATGTGCATCTTACTTTAAATATAGACACACAAATACATACATACTCATTACATGTATTGACTAAGAGAACTTGATAAATGAACATCCTAAATAAACCTTGTTCTCTCAGGACAACCTTTATTGATTTTTTAAAGGCCGTTTTTAGTTATCACACGTCTAACTGTACAACAAATGCTATCAATTTCTGACTTCAGCTAAAGAAGAACAGTGAGACCCCTCAGCATCTGAAACCCAAATTAAAGTAGCACTTTGAAAAGGAAGCGTGTTGCAAGAGAAAGCTGCAGTGTGGGGGGAAACAGATCTGGCCGGCTCCTCTCTCTGCCATGGCTTCACTGGGCAAACCTGGGATCTGGGGATCCTACTTATCATGCATTTTCTTCCCTGTAAAGCGGAGATGATCTCTGACCCAAAATGTTTGTGTGCTGCCAGTGCGCTGTGATGACCCTTCAGAAATTAGCACAGGGAGGCCAGGCATGGTGGCGCGTGCCTGTAAGCCGCAGCCTAGGAAGCTGCGGTGAGGACCAAGGATCGCGGTTCGAGTCCTATTCCGGGCTACATAGAGAGACCTAGTCCCCAAAAAGTAACTGGATGTGGTGGCGTGCACCTGTAACCAGTTATCTGGGAAGCTGAGGCTGGAGATTGCTTGAGTCCTTGGTACACCGGGTTAAGTGAGCCAGGAAGGAAGGAAAGAAGGAAGGAAGGAAGGAAGGA
>PVHY01034478.1:0-10397 GCA_004024945.1 Uropsilus gracilis | reverse complement strand
ATATAAGTGAGACCATCCTGTACTTCTCTTTTTCTTTTTGGCTTATTTCTGCTAATATGAGTCTTTCTAGTTCCATCCAGGTTGCTGCAAATGACATGTGTTTGTCCTCCTTGATGGATGCGTAGTATTCCATCGTGTATATGTACCACATTTTTTTTAGCCAATCATCCGTTTGGGGGCATTTGGTTTGTTTCCATTTTTTCTAATAATTCTTATTTGAAAGTAGAAACAATATATGATATCCCTGAAAGCACTAAGGATAACGGGAGATGCAGATGTGTTCAAACTACTTTTAAAAATGTAAGGTAAAAATATATACTATGAATAGTTTGTTGTTCTCATTTGCATTTTTTCTTGTCAATTAAGTAAATTATTTTAGTAACTGGGATCCAGAGATAACAAGTTTGAGCCTTCTGCCTGAAAAACATGGTGAGAACGCCAGATCTGGAAACCTGCTCGTGATCTGCAGCAAAAGGTTGAGAAATATATGGACAAAACCTTTTGGGGATACAGCAGTTATTAATAAGTTCATTCCTTATCAGGAGTTATGATATCTTTCAATTTCATATTATTTATTTCATTCATTAAACCCAGAAAAATATCTTATCCTCCTCTGTAATCCATTAATTTTCTGTGTATTTTCTCTCTTGAATTTGTCACTCAAATCTCATGAAAATTCTTATGATCTAGGATACACCCAGGTTGATAATATTCTTTGACAGATTGTGGTAGCAGACTACACATACATTTTTCTCCTCAGAATTGGTATTTCATGTGATAAAAACCTAAATAGAATTATAAAAGTGCATCAAGAGGCAATAAATATAAAAGGTGATTAATAACCTATACTAACAAAATTTTTGCCTGTTTTATTTTTATTTTATTGAATTTATTGAATTGGATGATCAAAGGATAAAAGTTGGATTGATGATACCTGCAATATGTGTTATGTACATTGATACTTTTGTAGTAAATATAAAGGAAATGTGAATTTAGTAATAGTGTTATTAACCACATATAGAAACAGATTTTGAAATGACTGCTACATTAAGGTACAATGGGCCTGCAAATCTGTAGTAAAGTCTTTAGAGGAAACTCTACCATTGGCCGGCTTTGCCAATTGTTCTAAAAAGTCACTTATGTGAGACTCAATTGACTTAGCTGACAAAGAGGAAATCAGTTATTTCCCAGGATTCTCATTGCTATTGATATGTTTTCCATATACTGCAAATCATATACACATTTAACACTTACCTTTTTTCAATATTAGTCTTTAAAATCCATGAAATTGGACTGCCTTTATTCTTCAATGTATTTCCATCTCTCAGAACATTTTCTAGTGTTTAATAAGCTCTCAAAATATTTCTGAGGGAAATGGTGAAAACTTTACCAAACCATGATCAATATACATAAATATTCTTGAAAAGGATTTTTTTTTCATTAAAAATAAAGAATTTAGATTTCCCGGGAGTTAGAGTGAGGATAGGCACCAGGTTACAAGGAAGTGAACACTTGCCAAGTTCAGTGTCTCTGTCATCTCCATGAACCCCAGTGAAGGGAGGGAGAGTGACCTTTATCCTGACAGCCTGAGGAGAGAAATACCCAGGTAGAAGAAGGAAGGTCCATGTGGGAGCACCACTGGCATTCTACCCCTCTGAATGCAAAAGACAGAATCAATCAAAACAGCTAACAGGAAGCCACAAAG
This sequence comes from Uropsilus gracilis, assembly GCA_004024945.1. Lineage (NCBI taxonomy): Eukaryota > Metazoa > Chordata > Mammalia > Eulipotyphla > Talpidae > Uropsilus > Uropsilus gracilis. The sequence goes on along the minus strand of PVHY01034478.1, from coordinate 8,692 downwards.
TTAACCACAGCAACTCAAGCACAAGGCAGAATCATCCACAACCTGAGAAGAGCCTTCTATAACCATTCCAGCCAATGCAAGTATCACAGGGTTAAATGCATAGAGAAAGCCCAAAACAAATAACAAGAAGGAAAAATATACAAATGTTTAAGTAATCCCTTTGGGAAATAATACACCATCAAAGGGAAAGACCATTCCCAGAACCCAATAGCAATAGCGGAAGAAATCTTCTACCAATCAGATAAAGAACTAAACTCACCATAATAAAAGCACCCAGATAATTAAGAGACAATGTAAAGAAATATAAAACAAAAAAGTATATATATGAGTAACTAAAACAACAGAGGAATGAGATAGAATTTTTAGGGAAGGAAGTAAAGGAAAGTCAGGATATAAAAAGAGCAGTAGAGGAGCTTAAAAATGCTGGGGAAAGCCATGAAAGTAGAAGCAATGAATTGGTACTCTCAAAAATACCAAAATAAAATAACCGTTAGAAAAAGAGAAATACAAAAGAAGAATGAAAAGCTCAGAGGTTTACCAGATACCATGAAGAAAGGAAATATAAGAGTTAAAGCAACACCAGAGGGAAACATCATTAAAACTGAAAAGCTATTTAAGGAAATAATTGAGGAAAATCACTACTACTAATCCACTCTGAGAAATTTTATGAGAATCCTTAAGACATAACCCAACAGAAAAATAAACAGGTAGAACAGAACAGGTAAGTAAAGAGAACAGCAGAAAGACTACCAAAATGGAATCTTGATTTTCAAATATCAATAATCACCTGAGACATTAATGGTTTAGCCTCACCAATTAAAAGACCCAGGTTTGCACTCTGGGGATTAAAAAATCCAACATTCTTCTACTTCTAGGAAATACACTTGAACTCCAAAGCAAAGCATGGAATGTCGATAAGGAATTAAAAACAATCATGTAAGCAAATACCTCCCCTCCTAAATGGGGGTAGTCATAGCAGATAAAGCAGACTTTAAATGGAAAAGGGTGACACGAGACAATAAACACTACATAATGATAAGAGGATTAATACACCAGAAGGGCTTAATGCATATCAATAGATATGCATTACCAAATAAGGGAATACCAGATTTCATTAGAAAATTAGTAGCAACACTGACAACAGATATTATTAGTGAAAAAATATACATACTAGGAGATTTTAACACCCCACTCTCATCAAAGAACAGCTCAGCAAAGCAGAAAGAACACAAGGACACAATAGCTCAAGACAAAGATCTAGACCACATGAATACAAGTATTTACAGGACACTATGCCGCTAAAGAAATAAACACATACTTTTTTCAAATGCAAATGGGACAGTCTCCAAAACTGACCACATATTAGAGCACATGAAAAATATTAATAACTATAGAAAGATTGAGATTACAGCAACTATTTTCTCTTAGCATAATGGCATCAAACTAGAAATCAACAATAAAAGGAAAGCAAAGTGTAGAATGGAGATTGATCACATACTACTGAGAGACTAGAGGAAAATGAAGGAAATCAAAGAAGAAATTAGGACATATATGGTGACACATGACAAAGATGACACCACATTCCTGAATGTATACTTAGCAAAAGTTACCACCTATATAGCTATATATAACTAGGAAATTATATAGCTATACAGGCCCATAAAAAAAGTAAGAAATACCTCAAAGAAATAACAAAGTCTCCCAACTGAAGGAACTATTAAAAAAAAACACAAAAAATTCCAAACACAACACAAGACAGGAAATAATAAGCATTAAAGCATCAGTGAATGAAATAGAATTTAAAAAGACAATCCAAAAGATCAATGAAACAACATGCTGGTTCTTTGGGGGAAAAAATCAATAAAATTGATAAACTCTTAGCAAGGCTAACAAAGAAATTAATGGAGAAAACCCAAATAAATAGGATCATAAATGATAAGGAAATTACAACAGACACAACGGAAATCCACAAGATAACAAGAGACTATTACAAATATTTATATGCAAAGAAGTACAAGGATCTGAATGAAATGGCAAATTCTTAGAATCATACAATCATCTGAAACTGAACAAAACAGAGAGCTTAAACAAACTTGTTGCAAGCAGTGAAACTGAAGTAGTCATACAACAAGAGCCCAGAACCAGAGTTTCACAAATGAGTTCTACCAAGAATTCAAGATGAAATAACACCTATATCACAAAAACTCTTTCAAAAAAGTCAAGACAGAAGGAAAACTACCAAATACATTCTATGATGCAAACATTAAACTGTACTAAAACCAAGCAAAGGTGTCACAAAATAAAACTATTGATTAGGCTCCAAAATTAACTATAGCTATGAAGTCCTAAATAAAATCTTGGTAAACCAAATCCAATAATGCATCAAGAGTTACACATGATGACCAAGTTGGATTTATCCCATGGGCACAAAGATGGTTTGACATGTGAAAATCAAATAATATAATCAGTAACATCATGAAGAAAAAACTACAAAACCTTCTTAAAAGAGAACTACAAAATCTTAAAAGAGATAGAAGATACAAGGAAATGGAAAAACATTCTCAATCTGTACATAGGAAGAATTAACACCATAAAAACCCCATGTTACCTTAAGCACCCTACAGATTCAATTCAATTCCAATAAAAATCTCAATGACTTTCTTCAAGGAACTAGAACAAATACTATTATATTCATTTGGAGCCACAAAAAACAAACAAACAAACAAATAAAAACAAAAACAAAAAAATAAACCCTGAAGAGCAATAGTTCTCCTGACTAAATGGAGGAAGAATGAAGGATTTATACTCCCAAATTTCAACCAATGCACTAAAGCCATTATAATAAAAACAGCCTGACACAGGAACATAAACAGTAAAATTGATTAGAAAACCCAAAATAAAACCATACACATATAGACAACTAATCATTGACAAAAGCAAAAAGAATATATGCTGGAAAATGGGAAGCTTCTTCAATGAATGGAGTTTGGGATACTGGACATACAAATGCAAAAAACTAGACTACTATCTCACACCATATACAAAAACAAACTCAAAGTAGATAAATGACTGCAACATAACACCTGATACTATAAATTATATAGAAGAAAACTTAGAAAAGATACTCCAGAACACACATCTGAGAAACTTCTTTAAGAATTCATCTCCAGGAATAAAGAAAATAAAAGAAAGGATAAACAGTTGAGACTATATTAAATGTAAAAGCTTTCATAAAGCAAAAGAGACAATAAGCAAAATGAAGAGAGTCTCCACAGAAAGGGAGAAAATATTTGCTCACCATACAACAGATAAAGGACTGATATCAAAGATATACAAAGAGCTTATACAACTTAACAAAAATAAACAAACTAATCAAAAAATGGGCTGAACTAGAAAGACTTCAACAATGAAATGAAATTCAAATAACCAACAGACACATGAAAAATGTTCAACATCACTTATAATCAGGGAAATGTATGTTAAAATCACCTTATACTAACAGACAAGAACATCCCATATCAAAAACCAAACAAGTGCTGGTGCAAATGCAAACTGATCCAGCCACTATGGAAAACTATGTCAAGGACCCTCAAACTACTGAAAGTGGAACTACCATTTGACCCAGAAATCTCATTTCTGGGAATTTACCCAAAGGACACAAAAACACTAATTCAAAAGGAAACATGTACTTCTATCATAAAGGTAGTCATGGTAGGTTATTTTCTCTACCTTACTCTATGACACAAATAACTTTGATTGTTACACTTTTATTTCCCTTGGTACCTCAAACAATAATAATCATAAGGTTATACTTCTAATGATTTAAAATTCTTTCACATAAAATGAATAGCAATCTATCAAATGTTTCCAAAAAATACTTAGTTATCAATACTTTAAATTTATCAAGAGAATTACTATTAAATAGAATGAAAGATAAACATCAACGAGTGCTTGTAAGCACTCTTTGAGAATTCAAGAAAGGAAGAGATTAGGGGTGTATGAACATAGTAATTTTCAGTGAGACATGGAACTTGGCTTGTTTAGTGAAGGGTGGATGAGATTTTGTCAAAGTGAAAGTGTGGGGTAAACCAAGCTACAGAGATGCATCAACTAAGTGAACTGTTGTACTGGGAAGACTCTGAGACAATCAATTTGGTTGGGAAGAGTAAGGAAAATAGAAAGAATTGAGAACAATAAAGCAGATCATGCAATACCACTCAAGTGATAATTGTCACATTGGGCCTAGAGGTCTCCAAGGCCTCACCTGGTAACTGTTTTCTCTCTAGTGCTCTAAGGAGGCTTTGACAATGTCCCTAGGGCTGAACTGGTGCATTCTGCCATAACGTCAGGAGATAGCTTGATAATACACCAGTTCTTGGTTAGTGTGAGTGGACAGGTTGCAGTGGGAGGATGCTCCCAACTACTGGAGTATGTAGTCTTCTCTGCTCAGGGAGGGAACCACAAGCAATCAAGAGTTATTCTGGAAAGGAGCCCTGATCCAAACCTTCCCTTCCTCAGAGGAAGTCAGGATCAAAGTGGAATATTAAGTGTGTCTCAAGTTACCTTTGAATTCAAAGAATAGAAGAGAGTTAATGTAGAAATTGACTTTCTGGGTGAGTACTGACTGGCAACCTACTCTAGCTTCACAGTTAACATTTAGGAAACACCAAGATATTTCATTAGGCAATTACTATTGAGTTCTATTATGATGGGTTGGGATACAGATGTGTTAAATACATGCAAACACCTATTTGTTACTGATAGAGTCTTTCTCCACCTCCACCTTCTCCCCAAATACATACAGCTTGAGAAAAATAGTCTTCATGGGCATTTTTTTTCTCTCCAACTTGCACAAGTTTAGAGAAATTATTGAGCAATAATAGCATTTACACATACATACAGACACAGACCATGGAGAAATAAAGGAAAACAATAATCTCTATAGTGTAGAAAATATATAGTATTAATATGCAAATGTCAAAATGTGCACACCAAGATTAGAAGATTGAAGCTAAAAGATAATTTAACATTACAAAAAATAAAATTTTGTATAGTGAGATTTTGTATAGTGTAATCTAAAACAACCTTTTAGTAAATTCAGGACTAGTTTGCAATATCCTGCAAAGGTTTCTTTAAAATTTAGTACAGTAGAATAGAAAAATAATTAAATCAGAAACTGAGATGGGCATGATGAATAGTAATTTATACTGAATCATAAATTTATACAATGAGAGATACAGCCACAAGTTAAACTAAGAATTAAAGAAAACCATTAAGAAGTTTTCTTAAGCTCAGTATCCTCGAAATTTGTGGGCCAGATAATTCTATGTTGTGGATGAGGATATCCAGTTATAATTATGAACACTGCTGGTCTCAACCTACTAGTTGGCTGCTCAATAAAATACCTCCAGATACTGTCAAATCCTGAGGAGGAAATCTAACATGTAAGTAATGCACAACAAGGGACCAGACTTATAAGACCTTTAAGAATGCCAGGGAAATTTTATATAGAAAGACAGAAGTTATAATCAACAAAAAAATACCTTGAGAAACAGATGAAAATATTCACTAGATGCCCAATACATAGACCTAGCAAGACCAATATAACTTGGAGAGTGAGTAGAAACATTGAGTACAGACAACTTTTTTAATAAATTTGTAAAACAGAAGGTCAGGAAGATAAAATTTACTGCAGTTTCTTGGTATCTCTAGCTCATAAAGAAACCTACAGGTCCTGTCTGCACCTCCCATTGCATCATTTGATGCCTGACTCCTATACACACACAGCAGTTAAAACCCACAGTTTGTTCAAGAAAGCTGTGAAGAAGACAATGGAGGGCAGTAATTAGAAGGGGCATGGGGTGAAAAAAGATTTCTCATTGATGTTGAGAAAGAAACAGTGTGAAGGAGAATGTTGAAGACATCTTGGTACAGCATCAATTTTACTAGTGAGTCACAACTGAATGCTTCTTTGAACAGAATTGAATAACTCAACTTAATCTTGGAAACCCTACAGAGTTGCATTTTTCCATACTTGGCTTTCTGGGCCAGAGTGATAATAGCTAAGAATATTGATATGAGGATCAAGAAGTTCAGTCTCACAACGGAGCACTTAGGGGATTATAGGAGAAAATAAAGGGGTGGAGGGCTGTGAGGAGGAATCATGAGTGAGTCTTTTATTGAAGGGGCTGTGTGGAAATGATCTTCAGTTTTCTTTCCTAATCAGCGATGTTAAGCTTCTGTATGGTGATTTTGTCTAGTTTGACCTTACATTTTTGTCAAAGCAGTAGTCACATGGGCACTGTGGACTTGTGGTGACATCAGTTAGCCACTGCATCATCTTTGTATTCTGCTTCACTAATCAATGACAGCTAAATTTCGTATCTTCCATCCTGGATTTGTCCTATAACTGAGGTTGTTGTCAAAATTTTTCTGATATATATATACTTATGTGTATAAGCATGAGGCAATATTGGCAATGTTTCCACTAATTTCTTCAGCAATATTTACAGAGCTTTTTATACACCAGAATATTCTGGAAGATGGAAGTATATTGAATAATAAAGGCACACTCAGTTTCATGGAATTTAAAGACTAGTGTTGAAGAGAGACAGTTTCTAAAAGAGTATGTGATTTACAGCATACAGGATGCACATCAATACCAATGAGAATCCTGTGAAATAATTGATTTTTCTCTGTTTTACAGCTTAGTAATTAGAGGTCTACATAAGCAATTTTTCAGAACAATTGGCACTGTTCATCACTGGTAGTATTATTTTTAGGAACCTGACTACAAATTAGCAGGTCCATTGCACCCTAATGTAGTAGCCATTTCAAAAATAGTTTTGATATGTGGTTAATAGCACTTGATTATTAGTAAAATCCAAATTCCTCTATATTTGCCATGAAAATATCAAGGATGAGAATCACAGACAGTGCTGGTAACATCAAGCTGGTTTTTAACCACTAATTTTCCAATTTATTTAATTTAACAAAATGAAAACAAAACAAATAGGCAAAAATCTTGTTGAATACATGGTAGGTTACTCTTAATTACAGGCTATTTTTATTACCTTCCGTTTAGGCTTTTTCCACAAGAAAGATCAGCCCTGAGGAGAAGAGTTGTATGCACAGCCTGCTTCCATCGTATGTCAAAGAATATTAGCATCCTGCGGGTGTCTTAGAGTTTAAGAATTTTCATGACATATGCAGGGCGAGTCATATGTTTTCTTCCACAAAGACTCTTTATAATATAAAACATTCCATGGGTGAAACTAGGAAAAACTGGTCACATTTTGTGCCAATGTATGGAAGCTAAAGGAAGAAACTATGGTTTATTTCATATCCACTACTTTCCCTAGCACTGAGGAACTCACAGTTTGTAGTGAGATGAAGACAAGTAAAAGAATTTTATTGACTGGGACAAGATTCAGAGAGAAACTGCATAGAAAGCTGATTTAAGAAGAGCCATATCTCTTTCTTGCAATTAAGGGGGAAATATATAGGGTATAAAATAGAGAGTACTCATGGTACCATAACTCCTGTAATGAACTTGTGGAATATTGCTTTACTCCCAGAGGGATGTATCTATATTCTTCTCAATCGTTTGTTGCAGATGGCAGCTGGTCTTGAGCTGGACATCCAGATCTGATGTGCCAACCACATTTCTCAAATAGAGGTCTCAAACTTGTGATCTAATTGAATTATCCCTGGATCTTAATCTACTGAAATAATATACCTAATAACACGAAAAGGTGTAAAAGAGGACAACAGAACACTACTACTGTATTTTCATACATTACATTTTTAAAAGCAGTTTCAACAGCACCATACATTTTCTCAACTCCAGACAAATTATTGTCAGATAAAGGATTATGTGATATCTGAAACAATCAGACAACAAAAGGTCAAATCCAGTGATCTCCAATCTGATGAGGAGAAGAGGAAGAAGATAGGACAGAGTGGAACTGAGAACAGTATGGATAAAAAAATGAATGTTATAACAGTATTTATAGAAAATGGTTTAACAATGTATTAGTGCATGCCCTTGATAAGAGGTATTCAATTTCCTTTTGGTATTTGGAGAGCTTTAATACTATGGGAAGCTTAAATACCAGTTTTGGAGATGGCTTCATTTTGGTGGGCTTCTCAAACTGGCCTCAATTGGAACCTGTTCTTTTTGTCATTATTTCAATATTCTATTCCCTAACTCTTTTTGGTAACACCACTATAATAGTTCTCTCTATTCTCCAACCTCAGTTGCATACACCTATGTACTTTTTCCTCTGCCACCTCTCCTTCCTAGACCTCTGCTATACCACTAGCACAGTGCCCCAGCTTCTGATCAACCTTTACGGACATGACAGGACTATTAGCTATGGTGGTTGTGTGGCCCAGCTCTTCATCTCCCTTGCCCTGGGCTCTACTGAGTGTGTACTCTTGGTGGTGATGGCTTTTGACCGCTATGCTGCTGTCTGCCGGCCCCTACACTACACCACCATTATGCACCCCCACCTCTGTCAAGCACTGGCTCTCATCTCTTGGATGGGAGGTTTTCTGAATTCTCTGATTCAGTCAGGACTCATGATGGCCATGCCTCTCTGTGGCGTCCGCCTTCTGAACCACTTTTTCTGTGAGATGCCTGTATTCCTGAAGTTGGCATGTGAGAACACAGAAGGGACAGAGGCCAAGA
>PVHY01034477.1:0-10418 GCA_004024945.1 Uropsilus gracilis | reverse complement strand
CCCTCTGCTAGGCCTCTCCTTGGCCTTGGTGCCTCTTGTAGCCTGTGTCGGTTTGCAGTCTAGGCTAGTTGAGCACTGGATGCAGTGCTGGGCGCAGGTTGTGGCTGATACGGGGTCACAAACTAGGAATTGTCCTCGTTTCCTTTCCAGCACAGAGCCTGATCATGGGGTGTTTGCTCCTCTCACTTACAGGTGCTTGAGCTCTGGTTTATTCAAGTGTTCCTGTGTTGTTTGGGCTGCAGCCTTGGGTTGATGGTGGCAGGTATTTTCAATATCTTGACCTGGACTTTGAGTAGTATCTTATCAGATAAGCTGTTCTGACAAGGAGATCCAGGTGCTCTAACTCAAAAAGTGTTCTGTATTAAGGCTTGTAGTCCTTACTCTGTGCCACTTGCCAGAATACACCTTCCACCCAGGGTGCCTGCTCTCAAGTTCCCATTTCCAGTGCAGTGGTGAGTCTTAGGAGCTCCAAAGCTGAGATGTGCTGGATTCAGTAGCTGTAGGGGCTCTCCACGGCAGCAGTTCCTCCTTGTGGACCGTACTGCCTTATTTCACTCTAAACAAAGTTCTTTAAATGTTCCCTTACTCCTCTGGAATGATGATCTTGGAATGTGGTGTGTGTCCTTCCATTTTTTCCCCCCAGTGTTGGCTTTGTTTTATAGCAGATTAATTGTGCGTATTTGGAAGAGGAGGGCTTGGTGTCTTCGCTCTACAGCGATCTTGCTGGATTTATCTATGTATTTTCTATAGGCCAACGATAATTTTTCTTTCCCTACTCCTGACTATATACATCCTAATCTGCTAAATGATGTATTATTTCCTAGGCATGTTGTACTTTCCTGTACTTAAAGAAAAAACTTCATTATTATTTCATATTGAAAGTTATTCAGTGTTCTAGATAAAACTAAAACATCCTTTTCTAGGCATACAGAAAAAGACTGAATTATACCTCTAAAGGTTCATAGTACCTTGGATCTCTCTGCAGCTCTTCACATTTAGCTACTTGGAAATATAGTTTACTTTATAATCCATCCATTTCATGGTACCAATGATAAAATTGAGATTTGTACTTCAGATACACGCTAGGACCATAATTAAAAGGAACTAATTAATTTGTTCTACTTTTCATTATTTTAAGACTTAAGGGTTGCATTCTTTTTTTATGAGTACTTCTTAGGACAGATTTTGACTTTAGGAACATTTATTTTTATTAATAGTAATGATTGCATTAAATGTTCTTCTTGATATTCATCTTTTAATAGGAGAAATTCAAAAGAGAGGCCAAAAAAAATTCAGTTACTTTCAAAGAGAAAAGAGACAAGGTAAGAATTTCATATAATTCTCATTGTTTTTGTATGAAACAACTTATTTTCTAACATTTAAAAAATGTTTTTGTTCACAAATAGGTAAAGAACATTTAAAATGTATCACGATTTTATTTTCTTAATTGTTTCTTGCCATTTATGATTTCATTAACCTTAGGTAGACATTTCAAAGCTTTTTCACTTAAAGATTTAGAAACAATTTCAGTCTTTTAATTCTACTACTAGATTATCTTAAGTTAACTTCTTAAATTTCCAATCTTAGAAAAAGTATTTTCATTAAAAATTCTAAGGTTTAGGGTCAGGCACAGCCTGAAAATGGCAGCCTAGGAAGCCGCGGCAGGGATCTGGGATCACAGTTGGAGTCCGGCCTGGGGCAACATAGAGAGACCTAGTCTCAAAAAAATAGCTGGGTGTGGTGGTGCACGCCTGTAATCCCAGCTATGTGGGAAGCTGAGGCTGGGGATTGTTTGAGTCTGTGGTACCCCAGGCAATGTGAGCCTGTGTGATTCTTCAGGCAAAAATAGCGAGACCTAGTCCCCCCCCAAAAAATTGTAAGATTTAGACAGTTTAGATTTAGATTCATGAAACATCTGAAGTTGGTTATTGGAAATTTGATTTTAAAGTAGCTCTCTTACCAAGTATGTATCAGAATGCCACATCAGCTGTATTTACAAAGTAAAAGAGGTTCTCTGGAAATTTAGAGTTTTGAGAGGGCTAAATAAATGCCAAATAAATGACATAACTGCTTTCCACAGTTAAGTCTAACTGAGAAAGACAGTGTAAATCAAAATAATCTTTATTATTGGTGACTACTGTTGGATAATGTGGCGTATATTTGAAGGTAAAATGATTAATTAATCCTGATACCCTATAAAACATATTTCACCTGTAATGGGTTAATAATGGTCCTTTCTTTCATATTTGTAAAACATTTAAAATAGTACTTGGCATGTAGGAAACACCACTGTTTTTAAAATGCACTGAGAAAATCATGAATATTCTGTACATATGCATCACTGGAAATGTAACATTCAGAAAGGAATTACGTTATAATAAGATACACATATTTCCATGATATTCTGAAGGTTTGTTTTCAGTGTTGTGGATTGGGATGCAACTTTTAGACTCTCAGGCTACCAGAGGAATGTTAACTTTCAGAGATGGCCACAAGGTGGTGTAGTTGCCATTCTCAGTTTTTTGAGGAACAAAGCTTGTCCAAGAAAGCAGTTATATTTTGAAGGTTCAGAGGATTACTCCTGAAGAATTTAAAGAAAAGAGCAAAAAATTGCTTTTATCAAATTTGCTTCCCTTTAAATGGTGATTTAGAAATATGTGTAAAAAAGGCTATAACTTTCATAAAAAAGAGAATGCAATTCTAGGGGGGAAAAGCTACTAAAATTCATTCTTGGTGGAAAAAAGCTTGTGAAGTAAATCAATAGAACTTGGCAAAAAAAATCTACAGATTACTCTGTCTTACCTCTTTGATTATATGTTGGATAAATTAAAGTCTGGAGATAGAGATTTACTTTAAGTCACTTGGCAAGTTAATAACAGTTCTGGTAGAAAAGAGCATATTACTTGACCACTGCCCAATGCTTTTATAGCACTGGTTTGTTACTTTTTAATCCTACTTACTGTACGCTCTAATTTAGATTCATTGCAGAGCTTTTAGAGTAACGGTGTGCATGTTTCCTTCTTTCTTGTCAGTGATTCCTGTAGTTGTATTCCTGAAGTAAGGGTGGAAGTTTACCTAAGGAATTGGTAAAATACAAAATAATCAGCATGGTGTTTGTTTAGTTTCTGAATTAATAATTAACCATTTTTTTAATTGAATGTTTCTCTAATTCTTTATTTTCATAATTTCATGTAATTTTATAGTTTTTTTGGCGACAGTGAGGCTGTTGGGTAGGAAACAGACTAATATTTTCGTTAATGAGGCATTTTTTAAATAAGCACATAAAAGTGAAAATGAAGTACCTTCTGGCTCTTAGTCTATTGGACTGAAACACAGATTCAAGTTTTTGTCACTAGGATAGAGATTTTTCTTTAGATTCTCAACTTTTGGTTAAATTGAGAGTTGAGATGCTCACAGAGCTTCTGTGAGGACAAAGAGCGTATATTATTTTCATCTTAGGTGGAAAGTAAAGTATGAGAAGGTAAGTGTAGTTAATTCAAAGTTATCTAATTAGCAGTATATATTGGGGGTAAATACTAGTTTATTACAGTGTTATTTCTAGTTGCTTCACTTTAAAATGACATTTTAATGACGCTTGTATTCATTTTTGTTGTTCAATATAGAAAATACAGGCATCATTATTGGAAACATCTGAAACTAGCTATTGGAAATTTGATTCAAAAGCAGCTCCTTCACAAACTGTGTCTCAGAATTTCACCTCAGCTGATCATGGCAAATACAAAGATAAAAGAGACTCTCAGTGGACACCTGGGAAAACTGCTTTACCTCCACCATTACCAAAGGTTAATCACTCAAATTTATAAGAATGTAGCATTTTTTTTAATGAAAAAAGGTGGTTCTGTCATTTACTCTACACCTGGTATCACAAACATAGATCTACAACCATTTTCTTGGCTGTTTCAATTTCTTCTGATAACTGAATGAAATGGTTTCCTTTTTCATTTCCCCCCCTATTTCTGTTCACAACTTGGTCAGATTCCATAACTTTCTGGCATTCATCAGTGCATAAGTCCCTGATGTGGGAAATTTGGTTTTGGCTAGTATGCTGCTTATTTTCCAGTTATCACCCACTTACGGTTCTTGACTGTACACCACATCATCTTTCCTCACAGAGGGCACCACTAGCCCTTGTGGAGCAGGCCTGGCTCACTTCCACATACTCAGTTAATACTTTGGGAAATCATAGTCTTTTTATGCTAAGTGATAGTGCAGAATACACAGCTTCTGATTGTCCTTCTTTTCCTTTCTGTCATCCATCTTTAATTTTGTTTTACTTTGCTCGGCCAAACACAAAGACAGATAGGCAATTTTTTGGCCTAGGTTTGTAACTAATTAGGGCATGAGATGGTTGTCTCCTGTAGGCACTGTTTGCTAGTCTTTACAAAATTGCTGTTGGAGTTATCTCCTCACTTATTTTGGGAATTGAGGAAGAAAAAAATCTCTACTCTGTAATTTCATACCTTTCCCTTCTACTCCTCTGTCTCTACTCCTCTGTAATTTCATGCCTTTCCCTTCCAATTTCCTTAAAACAACTAGGATGAAGGCAGGTGTTTAGTTATTATAGCGCCTCTTCTAGAAGGCACTTTTTAATATGGCCAAGAGTAGGTCTGACCTTAATTATGGTCACTTTTCACCACTAGTGCTTCCCCCATCACCCTTAGCTTTTGTGCCTTATTTCACATTTCCAGAGCAAAAGCATGAGTCCCACTCAAATCCTGCTATAGATACAATAATTTCTACCATGTGCAAACAATAAGTATGAGTAAACTATATAGCTTATAGAGACTTTGACATGAAATTATGATGTTGTTTTATAGAAAAAAAGAAATACTCAGGCAATGGTCTGACTTAATAAACTGTTGAAGTATATGCAGTTAAAATTAATCACACAACTGATGAAGCTTCACAAACTAGAAAATCTTACAACTAGCCCTCAGATTAAAGTGTAGACTATTACTGTCATCTCAGAAGAGCTTCTTGTCCATGCTTTGCGTCACTAGCCCCTTCCATTATACCAACTACAATTCTAACTTCTGTTATATGATCCAATGTATCTGGTTTTGCATTTTCTCTAAATGGAATCACGTTCTTTTTTAATTTTTAAAAAAATTTTTAAGAGACTAGGCCTCGCTGTGTTACCTGGGGTAGTTCCAGGCCCGTGGACTCCTATGAACTCTAGCCTCAGCCTCCCAGTTAGCTGGGATTACAGGTGGGTGCCACCACTCCCAGCTATTTTTTTGAGACTGTCACTATGTTGCCTGGGGCAATATCAAATCCACAAACTCATGCGATTCCTAGCCTCAGCCTCCCAAGGCTGGGATTAAAGGCACGTGTCACCACACCCAGCTTTTATGTTCTTTTTGGTTTGACTTTTACTATAGTCTTTTTGACATTTTTTGTGTGGTACATCCATATTGTTGATTGAATTTGTAGATTCTTTTTAAAATGTCTATATAATATTACATTGTATTGCATGATTAATGGACATTTGGTAGTTTCCAGCATAAGCTTATATAAAATAGCATCCCCAAAGAAATTCTGACACTTGATATATATGTGTTTTGATTGAATATTTCCTAGGAATGGGATTTCTGGCTTACAGCATTATACATAATATATTTCATCTAAATAGATACTGCCTAAGCTGTTTTTACTCACAATACATTGTACAGGATGTCCCCACATAAATTAATTCTCCACCTCTTTTGACACCATTTTCACTGAGGTACCTTTTAAAAGATACCTTTTTACATTATAAAAATTGGAGGGTAATATGGAATACTAAGTGCTGTATAGTGTGAATTACTTTACCAACAAAGAATTAGTGAACCTGTTTTCTCACAAATCATTGAGAATTTTTGTAGAGAGAGTAAACCGCATTCAGTTCTTTGTTTCTAGTTTTGGTTAGAAAAAGTCCTTAAGATTGTTGATTGCTGAAGTTATAGACTCTTCCCCTACCCTTTCCTCATTATTTTCCTTGGTAGGTTGAAGGGAAGGAAGACTGACAACGATGGTAAATTTCTTGAAGAAAGTATGAAATTTTTAGTTTCAAAAACATCCAAATTAAAATTTTATCCAAATTTTTTGCTTCATATACATACCAATAATAATGTATAGTTATTGATTGCTAAAGGTCACTTGCATTTTAATAGTATAGGTTTGATTTGGTGGGATATTCTTTTGTTTTTCTTTTTGAACAGGCATATACTGTGAAGACACCAACAAAACTAAAAATTCAGCAACGAGAAGACAAGAATGTGCCCACTGAAGAAAATAATAAAAAGAGGAAAATGGTCTTTGAATTCGATGTTAATTCGGATAGTTCAGAAACTACTGATCTTTTGGTAAAAATACTGCAGACAATTAACATTTATTATTACTTTACACTAGACTTTTATTTCTTGATATGTATGTTTTATATATATATAATATTTACCACTGCAATGGTGAAACACAGAAGTCTACTATAAAACATAGTTCAATGTCTTTGTAGCATTTTAGAGAAATTAAGGTTCAAATAATCCCTAAACTTTAGAAAATATGGCATTTTCAAATACTTGATATAAAGTGGTTGGCATATGAGATGATTAACCATCTTGGTTTCCAGCAGAGTATTATACAGTAGATTTTACCATATGTTTTTATTTTGTTTTGTTTTGTTTAAAGAATAAGTGAAATATTTACTATTGTTGTAGTCATATTTTGTATTCAGGGCCTCTTTCAACTTTGCATGTTATACATGCTTTTTAATTTTATACCACTGAGTTGTTGAAATCTTTATCAAGGTTTTGATTGACAAATACAAGATTTCTATAATTGTTAAAGATTTAGTATATTAAGGAGCATATTTAAGGAGGCTATTTCCCCTAGCGGTTATTATCAGTAATTACTCCCTATTGAGTGTGTTCACACATGCCAGTATTTTAAAAAGGATTTATAATGATATATTAAGGATAATTAAACCTAGATGCATTTAACTTAAAAACAGGTGAGCCTCATCACAGTAACTGGAGCAATATGCCAAACATTCCTGATAACAAAATTCTAGTTAAAATAATTTGTTTCATTGTTTTCAACAATACCTGTAAGATCATGTAAGCTTTTCAACTGCTTTGGGATTCTCTGTTTTAGTTTTTTGAAAGACTAAATACAATCTTAAAACTCTATTACGTTTAACTTATATAAAAAAAAAAACATTTAACTTACATAATTACACTCGAGTGACTTTAATAGGTAATTAACATTTTAATGTTAAAAGTGTGGACTAAGTGTCATAAACCAAGGACTTTATGTATATTACTGCATTTACTTCTTACAACACACTCAATCTGTGAAAGTTTAGACACCATTGTTCTCATTTTATAGGTGAGGAGATGGAGTCATACAAGTACCTTCACAACGTTAATAAGGCATGAAACCAAAATTTGAACACAGATAGCCTACACATGTCATTGGTGATAATAACTGCCAGTTCAAACTAACATCAAGAGATATAAAAATGTAATAAAATAGTAGAAAGATTCTCTTCTCTAGAATTAGACATCCCAGGTTTGGAATCCCTATTTTTTCATTGGTGTGAATGTAGGCCAGTTTCTTAACTACTGCGTTGAAAGAAAGAACAAAGAAAGATTCATAGATATGCCACCAAATGTAACAGTCATTTGGACTTCTTCAAAATTAAGAACTTGTGTGATCCAAAGAACACTATTATAAAAGTGAAAGACAGGTTTAAGAATGGGAGAAAATATTTGCAAATCCCATACCTGGCAAGGAACCCACATCTATAATTACAAAAGGAACTCCATAACTCAGTAACAAACAGCCCAATTTAGAAATGGTTCAAAATGAATAGGTGTTTCTTTAGCGATATATAAATGGCCAATAAACATGATTGCATGAGTGCCACAAAGAATCATAAGGGTGATTAAGTTTTGGTGCTTTAAATTGGGTTAACTAGTTAGTCATTTTTATGTGGACAATCATTATTGCATAATTAGTTACTGTTGAGCTAGTAAATTTTAATGATAGTTTACATGATTTTTAAGATAATTTTTCTAAGCAAGTCAAGTAGTTATGTACTGGTTCTGAGTGTGTCTGAAAAGGATACACTTTGTGGCTTTTTGACTTCTGACATCTTGTAAGTTAAGAAAATCTGAGTATTTTTATCATGAAGACTGAAATTTTTGTTAAAGATGCCTTTAATGAACAGGAATGGATAATGTGAATGGATTACTTTCCTCACTAAATGTGTATAGTATATGTGCTGCCGAAGCGAGCACACTAAATGTGTATAGTATGTTTATTCAGAGAATGAATTCTGAACCTAGCTGCGAGGCTTTTGAATCCTGGCACCACCTCTTACTAATGTGTAATATGGACAAGTTACTTAGTATTTGTGTGTTTCAGTTATTCCCCATTTAAACAGGGATACTAATAGTATCTCTGCTTCATAAAATTGTTATGAGAATTAAAACTTGTTAAAATATGCAAAGCATTTAAAATAGTACCTGACATAAAGCACTAAGTGTTAGGTAATATTATTAGGGAGAATTCAATGCCCATAAGTTGATAATTGACATTATAGATTTTATGGAATTATAAATCTCATTATAAGCTCTCAGTGTGAGTTTGAATAAGTAGGCTTGGGGAAGGTTTGGCTGGGGCAGGGAGTGATAGCATAAAGACTGAAACAAATAAAAATTACTGGGAAAATACTGTTCACATGCATCTTTATTTTCATAATTTCCTGGAGCATAATTAATAGAATCAAATACTAGGTCCTTGTTTGACAGACTGCAAATTTATTTTGCTCTCTTCTGTCTACAGTCTTTTTTCTCCTTTCACCCACCTCCTCTTCTTTTTTCCTTCATTTTCTCTTTCTCTGTCCTACCTCTTTCTCAGATGTACTATGCATACCAGATTTTAAGATATTAATCATGATATCTTCTAAATTGTATTTTTATATTTTTCTTGAAGACCATGGTATCAGAAGAGGAGACCTTGAAAAAACTATATAAGAATAATACTCCAACTTCTCATCTCTGTGTCAAAACACCAAAAAAGGTAACTTTTAAATTTTATTTTAGAAAACAGATTTTGAAAGTTGTACTAATTTTTAAAATTTAAATATATTTTTATTTTGCTTGTTTTGTTTTTAGACCCCTTCATCGCTAACAACCCCTGGGCCTACATTGAAGTTTGGTGTTATGAGGAAAATGCAGGACGACCGTTGGGCAGCAATAGCTAAAATGGATAGAAAGAGAAAAATGAAGGAAGCAGAAAAGCTCTTTGCTTAATTTCAGAAAATCAGTGTGATTAGGGAGCTTATAACTCAAAATTTGTTATTATTTCCTAACAAGCCAAACTTTTTTTTGCAATTAAGACTTTTGATATTTTCATAAGCAACTTGCTGCTTTTTTTTTTAACCTTAAGTTTGAAATAACCGCTTGTTACCTGAAAACTTGTATTCAGATGTATGATTATATTTTGCTTTTTCCTTTTCTTGTATTCGTAAAAACTATTTTGACTAGGTTTCCAAATTTGTGAAGGTAACCACTTGAATACTAGGAATACATAATTGAGAGATACTCCTTATCCTTTACTCTTAAAATATTTCAGATGTAAATTAAAGCTAGTAGTTGATTCTGTGATATAATTATAGCCATTAAAATATTGAAAATTAAAAATAATGAAGTTTTCATTTTTCAATATTCATTTTTTGATTGAAGTTACAACAGTATAGATGTGTTAGATGTGTATCATTGAGAATCAATATATGTGTATATGTGATATATACGTATAGCAACATCTAATGTTAAATTCACTGCTCTACATCCAATTTTATCCTTCTCTATACCGTTATCTTCTTTGTCCCAATTTACCCTTTCCTTTATGGTAACCACCAAACTGATTTCTCAGCCCTTAGTCCAAAAATTTATTCCTGTTTATTTCATTCTTCTGTTTGTTTTCTCTATATACCACATGTAAGTGAAATTACCAGTGTTTGGCTTTCTCTGTCTGACTTACCACAGTAAGCATGATACCTCTAGGTCCATCTCTGTTGTTGCACATGGCAGGACTTCATAGCTGTATAATATTCCATTCTGTCTTATGCCACATCATCTTTTTTCCTCCTTTTTATTGATTATATATATTTTTTCTTATGTGGTTGTATATCCCAAAGAACCTACCAGTTATAGCATATCTTCTTTATCCACTTGTCAATCAATGGGCACTCAGGTGTTTCCAGCTCTTGGTTATTGTTAATAATGCCACAATAAAGTTGGGCTTATTATTTGCATGCATCTTTTAAATTAGTATTTCTGTGTTTTTGGGTAAATATCCATTTTCTAAAAACTTATTACAGTGGCTTATATTTGACTCCTTCACTTTGCGCT
>PVHY01034476.1:0-10392 GCA_004024945.1 Uropsilus gracilis | reverse complement strand
CTAGCCCATCATTGCAGAGTTGACTGGGGGAGCCAGAGCGGCCACCTCTGAGCCCCACTTCCTCTAGTAGCACCAGATCCAGGACCACAGCCCTGCAGGCATAGACGTCAGAGCCTGAGAGCTTGGGGTCCTTGGGCCTCCATGCCAGGGGGCCACTCAGTGCTCCAGCACAGAGCATGGCAGAGCCCTGCCCGCCCAGCCAGGCTGGCTTGGTTCTGCAAACCCGGGTGAGGAGGCTACCTGGATCAAGTCTTCCTCCTCAGGGGTGTGGGCTATTATCTGACAGCCGAGTCCCTGCTGGGACGATACCTCCCCCCAGCCTGGCCAGGTCACTCACCATTGGTGTCAGTGTACCCCCAGCCCGTAATTTTGCACGAGACCCTGGGAGGGATCTGTTCATTCAGGCGGGGCAGGTGAAGAGGGAACACTTTCCTGCTGTAACGAGCCCTCCGCCTCAGCCTCAGCAGGGCGATGTCGCTGTGCCGAGTGTCGGGGTTGAACATGGGGTGTGTAAAGACCTGTGGGCGAGAGGCGGGAGGAAGCGTGTGACTGATGAATTGGGGTGACCTGTTCTGGGTTAAACATGAGGGCAGCAGAAGAGCTGAGCCCGAAGGGGCGTCTCCCGCCTCCCGCCCCCAAACCCTCATCTGCGTCAGCCTCCAAGGTCATCTCAGCAAGGTCTGGTGCACCTGGGCGATCCTCATTTCCTGGATGAAGCCAGGCGAGCGAAGGTTTTGTAGCCCGAGGAGAACTTTGGAAGATGTCCTAGGGAGAGCAGGCGGGTTACGGTGTGTAAGGACAGACCACCCCCCTCCCTTGTCCCCATGACCCCTGCTGGGCCTCACGTGGCATTGCAGTGGGCGGCGGTGAGCACCCAGCTGCGTCTGATCAGGACACCCCCACAGAAGATCCTTCCACCCCGGCTCTGTAGGAAGACGGAAGGGTCAGCATTGACAGGACACCAGTCACCCCATCTGGGCACCGGCTGCCCCCTGAAGGACCAATGCACCAGTGTGACACCGTTCATGTACAGTGTCCTCACCGACAGTGTCACATGCCAGGTTGAGGTGTCAGGATGAGCAGTGTGTCCATTGATGATCCTGGGCTCGATGCTCAGCTCTGGGAGGCTGGCAGGTTCCCCCTGGCCTGCGGGTCACAGGGGGGAGGGAGAAGGGGGTGAAGGTCAGTCAGTCTGCGGAATCTGGCTGCAACCTCAGCCAGCACAGCCCCACGGCCACCCTCCCTCCTCCTGGTAGACAACCCCCTGCCTAATGGCCCCTGTCACTCTCCGGGAAGCAGAGAGACAGGCAGCGCCATCCGGGTCCTTCTGCCCAGGGGAGCTGCACAGGATGGGACTCAGGTTTCCCTGTGCCCCCGTTCCTGCTCGGAATTGACCTGACTCTCCCAGGGTCAGTTCCCCACTAATGGGGAGCAAGCACTGCTCCCCTCGCAGACGCAGCTTGACAGGGAGTCTGGGGTGGACAGCGGTGATTAAAAACACCCTAAGGCCAAGGGTAACGCCCCATTCGATCATTCTGGAGCCATGAGCGCTTCAGGAGCTCAAGTTGCATAACATCAAAATTCCTCCAGTTTTTAATAAGATGTGACTCTGAAACCTGTCAGCAAGGGGACCTAAGGTGACAGAAAACAGATGACACTGTCCCGGTAAGGAGGAAACACAGGGTCCCCACTGAGTGCAGGACACTTGTGCTGGGTCAGGACACAGGATGTTCAGCAGCTCCCAGGAGTGACAACTCAGCTGTAGACAGACAGGCAGGCTTGTGAGCCCCTCCCACCTGCCGAACTCCTCCCCCGGATCACCCAGGCCCGGCTCCAGGATCCTCCTGCCCTTGCCAGGGCACAGGGACACGAGGGACACTCCCTCAACGCGGTGTCCCCAGACATGCCCTGAACCTCAGCTGATCTCATAATCATGGACAATTTCCCCCAAAGACCCAGGAGGTCTCACACAGAGTGCTTCCTAATCAGGGATGGGGGTATCTGGGCCCCCGTCAGGAGGTACCTGAACTCTGACACCCGTGGACACAGCAGGGGAGACAGGGACATGGTGGGGGGCGCAGATAAGGAGACAGCCTCCTCTGAGGTACCAGATTCTCTGGGTTTACCACTCGGCAGGATGTGTGGGACCCAGGTCAGAAATGACAGTCAGGGGATCTGCAGAGGTTCCTCCCCAGGAGAGGAGGGGGAGCCGGGGCCTGCCAATCCCCATCAGCGGGTCATAGGGACCCCTAGGGCAGATCTGGGGAAGGGGAACTGGGCAAAATCCTGAGTGGATAGACTGATACCGTACTTGGGTTTCGGAATCTAACCGCTTCGCAGTGTCACGCTACAAATAAATCATTATGGCTATGTTTGGGGGTCACTGCTGACCACCCCCTTCCTGGCCCTCTGCCTACACCTGTTGCAGCCCCTGAAGCCTAGATGGCTCTTCTCCACACCTGGCACAGCCCTGAGGCTCATAAGCCCAAAAGGACTGTTCTCCCCGGCACGGTAAGGTGAGACTGGGGCAGAGAGGGGCTCAAATCGTTTGGGTTCAACCGCAGGCCTCAGCCCAAAACACCCTTCAGTCCTCCAGAGTGACCTGATGTGGACTCAGTGTGGGCTCAGCAGTCTCCCCTACGTCAGGCCCCTTGCCAAGGAGGGTCCCCAGGTGGTGACACTCACCTGAGGAGACGCCAAGGAGGGTGAAACAAGAGAGGAGCCAGAGGAAGGCCATGGTGCTGTCAGCAGGGAGTGAGGGGCTGCTGCTCTGGGGCCCCTTTTACATCCCTTGGGAGCCCAAGTCCCGCCCACCCAGTCTGCCCTTTGCTGATCTGAGGGCCGCCCTTAGATCAGGGTCAAACCTGTCCAGGGCTAACTGCAGAATGGGTCGCCACAGCAGCCGGGAAAAAGGTAACTGCATGAATCGCTATCCCGCATCAGCCAGGCAATGCCTGAGGAAGAATACCAGCTGCGGGCCCCAGAGGTCCTGATACCACCATGCAGGTGGCAGGAGCTCCAATGAGACTTGAGGAAAAGGGAGCAACTCTCAGTGTTCTGCGTCCCGTAGAGCCGGGCACCCAGCCCTCAGTGTCACCGCAAACCCAGAGCCTGGGGCATCAGGTGTTTACTAACAGCTCAGGAAATTCCCTGAAGCAACAGAGACACAGAACCATAAAAATACCCTTAGAGATACCCCCGGAACCAGCCCGGATAGGTAGCCCTGGTGCACAGGAGGACAAGGACGTGTCCCACTGCATGAGTTCAAGTATTTATTCATCATTCACCATTTAATTATTCTTTCACTATTTAAATATTTAGTTCCCACATGGTTCCCACTTGGAGGAGCAGGAAACCCAGTGGGATTTCTGTGGAGACGTGACTGGAAGTTACCAGAAGGACCACTGGAAGGGCCCAAAGTCTCTGAGACCTGCTGGAGATAGAGAGGGGGTGTCTAGGATCAAGACTCTAGACAAAGTAGAAATATTCAGGGGAGGAAGATCAGAAACCACCGTGTGTGTGTGTGTGTGTGTGTGTGTGTGTGTGTGTGTGTGTGTGTGAGTCCTGTTTCTTCAAATAAATCCGGCTCTAAAATTTTCAAGGAATGTGAGTGGGTATCAGGATAAAAAGTGTTACGGGTCTAAGAGTGGCATCTTAAATTTAATGTCCCTATTAGGCTGTGTAAAGCTGCTGGAGGGTAACCCTATTAACATAGCTGATAATAACTGAAAAAAGGAGTTACTTCCCTGTTGAGCATTTTTATTTATTTATTTTTCTTTTTAGAAAAAATTTTATTGTATGTCTGTGTGCTGTGTGTGTGTGTGTATATATATGCATATATATATATATATATATTACATTATTGTGTACCCTGAGGTTTTCCCACTTCCTTAACACCTGTTAACCATCTTATTCTTTTGTGTCCTTTGCCTCCCCTGCTTTCTTCCCTCTCCTCCTCTCTCGAAGGATAGTTCGTTCTGTTCTTTGTTTCTCATTTTTCGTATTCATTTGTTAGTTTTTCCCCATATCCTTCATATAAGTGAGACCATCCTGTATTTCTCTTTTTCTTTCTGGCTTATTTCTGCTACTATAAGTCCTGCTAATATAAGCTCCATTCATGTTGCTGCAAATGCCATATGTTTGTCCTCCTTGATTGATGCATAGTATTCCACTGTGTACAGAAACCACATTTTTTCAGCCATTCAGTTTGGGGGGCTTTTGGGTTGTTTCCATACCTTGGCAATTGTAAACAGAGCTGCAATAAACATGCACGCACAGGTGTCCTTTTTTTGTTGAGCATTTTTTGTATGTCTAGTATCCATTTGTATTTCTTCTTTGTTACACTGTCATTTTACTTCTCCCTATTTTTTAACTGGGCCTTTTGCTTTGTTTTTGTTAATTTGTGTGATTTCTTTGTGTATCTTTGTTATCAGACCCTTATGACTTGACTGGAGGGCAAAAATTTCTCCCAATTGGTTGGTTTCTTTTTGTTTTGGTTATTGTCTCTTTTGCTGTACAGAAGCATTTTAGTTTGATCTAGTCCCAGCTGTTTATGTTTTTCTTCATTATTGACAGCTGTAGATGTGTCATGAAATGGATTTCTGAAGTGTAATTCGTGGAGAGATTTACCCAAGTTTTCCTCTATGTATTTTTTGGTCAGGTCTTAATCCAAATCTTTTATCCAATCTTTCAGATGTTTGTACATGATATGAAGGAGTTTTTTTTGGCATCTTATGGTTCCAGTTTTCCCAGTATCGTTTATTAAAGAGGCTATCCTTATTCCAGTGCAGGTTTTTTGCCCCTTTGTCAATAGGCTATAGAGGTGTGGCTTTATTTCCAAGCATTCAATTCTGATTCACTGATCCAATCCAACAATCCATTAAAAGAACTATCCACCACGACCAAGTAGGATTTATTCCAGGGGCACAGAGATTGTTCAACATCCAAAAATCACTCAACATAATCCATCACATCAACAAGGCGAAAACCAAAGCCATACAATCATATCAATTGCAGAAAAATCATTAAACAGAGTACACCATCTTGGTTTCTTTATTGGTTTTGACCTCTTCTTTTTGAAGGAGGATAAAAGATGCCATTTTGGTTTCTTCATCTGGCTTGAAGGTGGGACAGTTACCATTTTGTGGACACATGTGGCTAAGAACCCATGTGCAGTTTTTTGGGGACTGGAGATTATGTTGTCAGGAGAGGGAGGCAGGTTTTCTTTTCCTTTTCCTTTTTCCTATTTTTTTCTAAGCCAGAGTCAAACCTTAATTTATTGCAAGCCAGGCAAATGCCTTTGTTAGCCTTAAGCATCTGAAGACTAGTTACCTTTGCTATTCAAATACCTGTCACCTGCCCCCAGGACTCTCCTGAGTCAGAGGGAAAAAAAAAGCTTTCAAAGCATTTTAGACTGTGACTCCTTGGACACCCACATCCTTCCTTGCTGTGGGTAATGTACTGCAATTCCAAAACTAGAAAATTCAAAGTCAGAACAAACTCTTATTAAAGTGATTGGACTATTTATGGCTAAATAAAGTGATTATCTATATATGTACTAAAAGATAAACATGAAAAACCCAGTTGCCCCACCACCGGCTGAAAATGTTCTTTAGTCTCTGGTCAACTCACCACATGTCCAATCAATCTGAGTCAGCAGTACATGTTCCAAACAAACAGGCCATCCCTTTTTCCCTCCTTGGCAAGTTCCAACCATCTCCAAGCATGTAGTCGAAGGCGTGATGTTCTTTTTCTCCTTTGATATTCTCTCAACTTTAGGCAGAAGAAAAGCCCCAAGACTGGGAACAAACAAAGTCTATTTACTCAAGTCTAGCTCACTGGTGCTCCAAAAGCATCTAAGGCAACTATAGATGACAAGCTCCAACATGGAGTACAGACCTCCAAGCTCCTTAGACTCCCTTCAGCACACACACTCAATGTAAGCATGCTAAGACCATGAGTTTATCAGCCCAAGCAAAGGCTGTGTGTGGGCTGGCTGCTTCGGCCATGCAGCTTGAATCACATTATTCTTCCAAAATGACCGAAACACAAAATGGCTGAATCTTTCCTCCTTCCCCTAAGCCCTTTTGATTTGATCTTTCCCTTCTTTTTCCTGCTCAGACAGGACTCAGAAGGGAGTCCTATCAATCAGCTCACATCACAAAAACTTTGTTTTTCCCTCTCCTCCCCTTCTATGAATTCTAATCTTGAAAATTACAATTCTACAGCAACAGGGAAGTAACTACTTTTTCCTAGCTTTATCAATGAATGGCATCAGCAATGTTAATGGCAAGTACCAATTCTAAAACAACATGGAGTAACTCCATTTTTCCTAGCTTTACATATATATATATATATATCAACTATGTTAATGGGGTACCCATGGGAGCACCTCCCAACAATTGGACTGTGGGGTAAGATTCCCAAAAGGGACCCTTGTGCCTTTAGTGACTTTTATTTGTTTTAACTTTTTAATGAGTAAACTGTTTTGCCTCTTCTTAAGGTTAGTGTGGTCTTGCTACTGCTTGCACAGCCTGGCATAAACATGATGAGTGTCTATATTTAAAGGGCCATCTGCTCCCATTCATAAGTTTAATTAAGTTCTCTGCTTGTTTGTTTTCTTAATTTCATTAGAAAACATACATTTTCTGCAAATGAAGAAATTACTATTTGGCTTTACATAGCCTACTATGGACATTAGAATTACAATGCCTTGTTTGGCCTTTAATACTTTTCATGCTGGCTGGGCACGGTGGCTCGTGCCTGTAAGCTTCAGCCTATGAAGCGGCCGGGGCTAGGGATTGCGGTTCAAGTCCCGCCTGGGGCCCGTAGGGAGACCTAGTTCCAAAAAAACAGCTGGGCGTGGTGGTGCGTGCCTGTCATCCCAGCTACCTGGGAAGCTGAGGCTGGGGATGGCTTGAGTCCGTCGTACCCCGGGCAACGAGAGCCTGCAGTTCCACGGGCAAAAATAGCGAGACCTGGTCTCAAAAAAAAGAAACCAAAAACATGCTGATCCCACCTCAGTTCCTGGAAACATCTTGATCCAGGTTTAGTTGAAGACTCAGGAATCACCCCCTCCCCACCTATGTTGTATGTGGTCTTTGACTTCTTCCTCTGAATTTTTCACTTTGCATACAGCCTTTGTCCCAGAGATACCCATCTCCTTCTCCAGGAGGTCTGGGAGCCTCTAGGCTCTCCCCATGGCCCTTGCCAGTAACTTCCACGCATGTCTCCATGGAGGTCACACAATTTCCTGCTCCTCCAAGTGGGGAACTCACATGGAAACTCAAACTCTAAATATTGACATATCCATTAAATGGTGAATAATCAATAAAATTGGGCTCAGGCAGTGGGACACGTCTTTGCCCTCCTGTGCACGAGGGCTGCCTGTCCAGGCTGGTTCTGGAGCATTCCTAAGGAGCTGAGCTCCTGTGTCTCTGTCGCCTCTGGGAGTTTCCAGAGCTGATAATAAACAGCCCAAGCCCCAGGCTCTGGGTGAGCAGTGAGACTGGGGGCTGGGTGCCCGACTCTGGGGACACAGAGCACTGGGTGATGCTTCCTTGTCCACAAGTCTCTGTGGAGCTCCTGCCGCCTGCATGAAGGTATCAGGCCCTCCGGGGCCCGCAGCTGAGATGCTTCCCCAGACGTTGCCTGGCTGATGGGGGAGATGGTGTCGGGCAGTTGCCCTTTTCACTGATGCCGCGTGACCAGGATGGAAAAAGCCCTGGACATGTTTGATCATGGGGATGGTGACCCTCAGATGAGCAAGGGACACAGGGGCAGGGTAGGACTTGGTCTCCCAGAAATGTAAAAGGGGCCCCAGAGCAGCAGCCCCTCACTCCCTGCCAGCAGCACCATGGCCATCCTCTGGCTCCTCTCCTGCTTTGCTCTCCTCAGGGTCCCCTCAGGTGAGTGTCACTGCCTGGGGACCTTACTGAACCTGGGGGAAGACCGAGGACAGGCTCCTGAGACCACAGCGACTCCTTACCAGATCCACTCTGGAGGACTGAAGGATGTTTTGGGCTGAGGTCTGGGGTTCTACCCATAAACTTTGAGCCCTCTCCAAACCCAGGTTCAGTGGGGACAACTTACCTGACTTTGCAGGGGAGAGTTGACCTTCTGGGCTTCTGAGTCTCAGGGCTGTGCAAGGTGAAGAGCAGAAACATCTAGAGCTCAGGGGATGAGCTCAGGGAGCACTCAGTTGTGGCCCAGAGGGTCTGAAAGGGGGAGGTCAGAAATGACCCCCAAACATTCTCATAATGATTTCTTTGCAATGTGACACAGCTAAGTGGTTGCAGAACAAAAGTATGGTATCAGCTGCATCTACTCAGGAGTTTGCCCAGGTCACCTTACCCGCACCTGCCCTAAGGGTTTCTGTGACACACACACCGTGGTCAGCACTCGGCTCTCCCTCCTCTCCTGGGGAGGAGCCTCTACTGATGCCCTGCCTGTCATTTCTGGCCTGGGTCCACACATACTGCAGGGCGATAAGCCCAGACCACAAGGCACTGCAGGGGGAGGCTGTCTCCCTGCGTGTCCTCTCATGTCCCTGTCTCCCCTCTGTGACCATGGATGTCAGTTCAG
Organism: Uropsilus gracilis; assembly: GCA_004024945.1. Classification (NCBI taxonomy): domain Eukaryota; kingdom Metazoa; phylum Chordata; class Mammalia; order Eulipotyphla; family Talpidae; genus Uropsilus; species Uropsilus gracilis. Next base: position 1,809 of record PVHY01034476.1, on the reverse strand, counting down.
GTCACCCTTGGTGGGGACAAGGCTCCCCCACTCACTGATTAGGAAGCTCTCTGCAGGGTGAGCCTCCCAGGATCTTTTAGGGGATTCTTCATGGTTCTCCAGATGAGGAGGAGGCCATGTGTGGGGCCACTGCATTAAGGGAGTGGCTTGTCTTGTCCCTGTGCCCCAGGCAGGGGCAGAAGCTGCCTGGAGCCAGGCCTGGCTGGTGCAAGGGGCTCATCTCTCCCTCTCCCTTCCTGTTGCGAGTCCTCACCCCTGGGAGCTGCTGAGGATCATTTATCCTGACCCCGTACAGTTGTCCTGTGCATGCTGGGGACCCTGTGGATCGTCCTCATTCTGGACAGTGTTGTCTCTGTTTTCTGTCATGTCATGTCCCTTTGTGGCAGGTACCAGAGTCATCCTGAAGTGATCCTAGATCCAGAATTGCATATGGGAACTGGTCACACATAATAGGATGGTGATCGAAAGGGGGATTACCCATGACCTTAGGGGTATCTGTTTTTAATACCCACCTCTGTCTTCCCCAGACTCCTTGTAAAAGTGTGTCTGTGAGGGGACACGAGCTTGTCCATTTCTTGGGGAAATGAGCCTGGGAGATTCAGGGGGGCAGAGGGCTTCCAGCAGGATATGTGGGGCAGGGAGTTGTGTTTCTCATCCTGTGCCTGCTCCTCATGGCAGTAGGACCTGGATGGAGCTGATGGTCTCTGCTTCCCTGGTAGGTGACTGGGGACAGCAGGCAGGAGCGTATCTTCCAGTCAAGATCCAGGGGTGCCAGGAGGAGGGAGTGTGGCTGTGGGGCTGTGCTGGTTGAGGTTGCAACCAGTTACTGCAGACTGATTGACCTCCATCCACTACATCCTTCCCTCTGTCACCCCTAGGCTATGGGGACCCTGGAAGTCAGCAAGAGCTGAGCATGAGTCATTAAAGGGGAGGACACTTAACCTGGTGTTGGTCCTGGCACATGGTTTGCTGGTGAGGATAGTCTGCACTTGAGCTGGCTCACACTGGCTATTGGTCCTTCAGGGGGATGGTGTGAACCCAATTGGTGTGACTGGTTCCCAACAATGCTGTCACTTCCTTCTTGCAATAGAGTCCCACGGGTATCCCTATGTATGCAGGTGCATCAGACCTTGCAGAGTAGACCTTGGATGCAGAAGAGGATGCACAAGGCCTCCTGATCATGGTCAGACCTGTCCTGGACTGGTCTGACCAGTAAGGGTCATCCCTGGGTCATCCCAGTAAGAGGGAAATGGCAGTGCCCTACCTCACTGTTCCCCATCTCCCCGGGGAAGCTCCCAGCTGTGAGCCCCTGATGCTCTGATGCCACAAGCAGAGGTCAGGAGACCAGCAGAGACTCCTGGAAAAGGGAGCGTCACCCAGGTGTTTTGTGTCACCCAGTGTCCAGCACCCAGTCCTCATCTCCTGCACACCCAGAACCGGGGGCCTCAGCTGCTTACTATCAGCTCAGGAAGGTCCCTGAGGCAGTGGGATCACAGGTCAGTTCTGTTCAGAAAGGCCCTCTGACCAGCCCAGGCATACAATGTGTGGACCTGTATTTAAAGTTTTAGTTTCCATGGGAATCCCTTTTGGATTAGCGTTATTAAAAAATTAAATCATTTATTTATATATAAATTTCACACCTTTGTAACCCCCGGAGGTCATCCCCCGCATCCCTCCCTGACTGTTCCCACCCTCTCCCCCACCCCCCACCCCCCAGTTGTGTACTTCAGTTTGGTTGTTAGTTTATTTTGACTTTTCCTCTTGGCTTTTTGTTTATGACTCTTTGTCTGACCCCCGGCAAACCCCCAC
>PVHY01034475.1:0-10421 GCA_004024945.1 Uropsilus gracilis | reverse complement strand
TAAAATGACTTTCTAATTACTACAAAAGAAAACATGTAAGACTCAGATTACTTTAACATTGTCTAAAACCTTTCTCAGCATTGTCCAAAGTCCTTTCCCAGATTGTCCAGAAATCCTCAGTCTCCCAGTCCAGATCATCTCACCAATGTCCAGTGAGAGTTCACCTCCAGACGCCTGAAGACATGTTCCTTTGGCTGCTTCCTGGCTTGCTCCTCCTCTTCTTCCATGCTGTTTTCTCCTTGTCTCCTTCAGGTAGCAGGAACTTCATGGTACCGGACCCAACCAAGTTCCCTATCTTTTCAGGCCTGTCTTTTGCATGGCCTCTCACAAACACAAGTTAAACTCAGCAAAACAAATTCCAATACGGAGTTCTAATCTGCAAACTTCTTAACTGCATCTAGCACACATGCTGCCAGCCTGGGCCAGCCAAGGGTTGCAGGCCCCCGGTGGCCACATGGCCAAGCTCACATGGCTCACATCTTTACAAGATGGCCGATCTTTACAAGCTCTCTCCTCCATTGAACCTCTCTATCCGATCTCCATATTGGAATCCTTCTCTTTGTTTCCACACCCTTTATATATCCCGGTTCCCCTCTTCCAGGAAATGTTTCACCTTGACCATTTCACTTCGTTCTCCCCCTGCATCTCCCAGAAGGGAAATTCCAACTAAAGTCATTCTCACATTTTAGCATCTGTCCTTGAAATCTGCAATCTTCAAACAGGAGACAATTGTGGGGAGGGGGAGTAACACACCCTTTCAACTTCTCTGTACTTTGATGTTTAGAGATGGAATCTCTCCATGTTTTCTACCTCATGGAATAGAATAGGGTATACGTCCATCTCACCTCCAGCTCTTAAGTCATGATCTCCACCACTTATTATTAACCCTTGTATCATTCAAATTCCTGTGGATTTTGGCTTTTAAGGTATATTGCCAGTGTTTTCAGCGAGTATGCTACTGATTCCAAACAAATACCAAAGGAGCAGTTTATATCTTACTGTAACTTCTCTGTATATTTGAATTCAGAGATGAAATCATCAATATTAAGCAATTCATGGAATAGAATTGGATATAAGTCCATTATACCCCCAGGTCTTAAGACATGATTTATAGCAGCACTTGTTATTATCCCTTTTTTCATTGCAATTCCTGCGGATTTCGGTCTTTCAGGACAACTGGCAATTTGTGAACAAGAAACCTCCTGAATTCAATCAGATTCCAAAGGGTGCGCATATATCTTTCGGTGACTTCTCTGTACTTTGATGATCATAGATGAAATCACTCCATGTTTTGCACTTCATGGAGTAGAAAAGGATATACGTCCATATCACCAACAAATCTTAAGTCATGATTTCTCGCCTTGTTATTAACCATTTTTTTCATTCAAATTCCAACTGCTTTAGGAATTTCAGGACAACAGGCAGTGTTTTAGCGAGAAACCTCCTGAAGTCAATCACACTCCAAAGGGTGTAGTATATATCTTCCTGTAAAGTCCCTGTACTTTGATGTTTATAGATGAAATCACTTTATGTTATACTCTTCCTGGAGTTGAATAGCATATAAGACCATATAACCTCCAGCCATAAAGTCATGACTTCTGACACTTGTTATTAACCCTTGTTTCATTCAAATTCCTGCGGATTTTGATTTTAAGGTGAATTGCCAGCGTTTTCAGCAAGAATGCTTCTGATTCCAAACAGATTCCAAAGGAGCAGTTTATGTCTTATTGTGACATCTCTCTACATTTGATGATTAGAGATGAAATCTCTCTATATTGTACACTTCATGGAGTAGAATTGGATATAAGTCCATCGCACCCCCAGGTCTTAATATGAGATTTCTAGCACTTGTCATTATCCATTTTGTCATTGCAATTCCTGTGGATTTCGGTCTTTCAGGCCAACTGGCAATGCTTTCAGCAAGAACCTCCAGAATTCAGTCCACTCCAAAGGTGCAGTTTTAGCTTTGTATAAAGCTCTGTACTAGGATATTTATAGATGAACTCTCTAAGTATTACACTTCATGGAGTAGAATAGGACATAAGTCCATATCACCTCCAGCTTTTAGGTCATGATACGTAGCACTTGTTATTAACCATTATTTCTTTCAAATTCCTGCATGGGTCAGCCTTGTGGGTGAACTCTCAGCATTTTCATCCAGAATGATCCTGAATTGAAACAGACTACAAATGAGCTGTTTATATCTTACTTAACTTTAATTAACTTAGATCAATATTGATGAAATTTTCCTATGTTGTATACTTGTTCGAATAGCATAGGATATAAGACCATCTCAACTCCAGCTCTTAAGTAATGATCTCGCCCTTGTAACTAACTATATTTTCATTCAAATTCCGGCTGATTTAGGCCTTTAAAACTAACAGGCAGTGTCTCAGCGAGAAACCTCCTGAATTCAATCAGAATCCAAAGGCTGCAATATATTTCTTTCTGTGATTTCACTTTACATTGTGATCATTGATGAAATATGCCTATAATTTACTCTTCATGGAGTAGAAAAGGATATAAATCCATATAACCCACAGATCTTAAGTTGATTGGCCCACTTGTTATTAAACTGTTTACATTCGAATTCCTGCTGATTTAGGCCTTTCAGGCGAACAGGCAGTGTTTTTAGTAGAAACCTGCTGAATTCAATCAGACTACAAAGGGTTCAGTATATATCTTTCTGTTACTTTTCTGTACTTGAAGATCATAGATAAATCTATCTTTAACACTTCATGGTGTAAAAACGGATATAAGTCCATATTACCCACAGTTCTTAAGTCATGATTTCTCCCACATGTTATTACCCCTTTTTATATTCAAATTCCATGTGATTTAGGCCTTTCAGGCCAACAGGCAGTGTTTTCCGCGAGATTTCTTCTGAATTCAGTCAGACTCCAAAGGGTGCAGCATATATCTTCGGTGATAATCTGTACTTTGAAGATCACAGGTGAAATCTATGTTTTATTCTTGATGGGGTAGAAAGTATATAAGTAAATACGACCCACAGATCATAAGTCATGATTTCTCCCACTTTTCATTAACAGTTTTTTCATTCAAATTCCCACTGATTTAGGCCTTTCAGGCGAACAGGCAGTGTTTTCAGTGAGAAGCCTTCTGAATTCAATCACACTCCAAAGGGTGCAATATATATTGTTATGGAGCTTCGCTATACGTTGATGTTTATAGATGAAATCTCTCTATGATTTACACTTCATGGAGCAGAAGAGGACCTAAGTCGATATCACCCACAGGTCTTAAGTCATGAATTCTCCCACTTGTTATTATCCCTTTGGTCAATCAATATCCTGCTGATTTAGGCTTTTCAGACTTACTCGAAGTGTTTTCAGTGAGAAACCTCTGGAATTCATTACACACAACAAAGGGTGCATTATATATCTCTGTGAATTCTCTTTGCTTTGTGATCATAGATGAAATCTATGTTTTATTCTTCATGGGGTAGAAAGGATATAAATAAATATGACCCACAGATCATAAGCCATGAATTCTCCCCCTTGTCAATAATCCCTTTTTTCAGTCAAATTCGTGATGATTTAGGACGTTCAGGACAACAGGAAGTGTTTTCAACAAGAAACCTTCTGAATACAATCACACTCCAAAAGCTGCAGCATATAACTTTCTGTGACTTCTCTGTAATTTGATGTTTATACATGAAATCTCTCTCTGTTTTACATTTCATGTAGTAGAAAAGGATCGAAGTCGATATCACCCACAGATCTTAGAGTCATGATTTCTCCCAGTTGTTAACAACCTTTTGGTCATTCAAATTCCTGCTGATTTAGGCTTTTCAGGACATAAGACATTGTTTTCAGGAACAAAACTCCTGAATTCAATCACCACCAAAGATTGCATCATATATCTTTCTCTGACTTGTCTCTACTTTGATGATCATAGATGATATCTGTCTATGTTTTATATTCATGGAGTAGAAAAGGATATAAGTCCATATCACCACAGATCTTTAGTCATGATTTCTTCCACTTGTTATTTACCTTTTTGTCATTCAAATTCCTGCTGATTTATGCCATTCAGGCCAAAAGGCAGTTTTTCCACGAGATTCATTCTGAATTCAGTTAGACTCCAAAGGGTGCAGCATATAACTTCCTGTGACTCTCTGTACTTTGATGATCATGGATGAAATCTGTTTTATTCTTCATGGGGTAGAAAGGATATAAAGAAATGTGACCCACAGATCATAAGACATGAATTCTCCCCATTGTCAATAATCCCTTTTTTTCAGTCAAATTCGTGATGATTTAGGCCTTTCAGGACAACAGGCAGTGTTTTCATCGAGAAACCTTCTGAATACAATCGCACTCCGAAGGGTGCAATATATATCTTTATGGAACTTCGCTGTACGTTGATGCATGTACATGAAATCTTTCTATGTTTTACACTTCATGGAGTAGAAAAGGATCTAAGTCGACATCACCCACAGGTCTTAAGTCATGAATTCTCCAACTTGTTATTATCTCTTTGGTCATTCAAATTCCTGCTGATTTAGGCTTTTCAGGCCAACTGGAAGTGTTTTCAGCGAGAAACCTCCGGAATTCATTCACACTCCAAATGGTGCATTATATGTCTCTGTGAATTCTCTTTACTTTCTGATCATAGATGAAATCTCTCTATGTTTTACACTTGATGGGGTCAAAAAGGATATAAGTCCATATCACCCACAGATCTTAATTCATGTTTTCTCTAATTTGTAACTGAACCTTTTTAAATTCAAATTCCTTCTGATTTAGAATTTTCTGGCTAACGGGAAGTTTTTTCAGGTAGAAACCTCCTGAATTCAATAACACTCCAAAAGCTGCAGCATATAACTGTCTGTGACTTCTCTATACTTTGATGTTTATACATGAAATCTCTCTCTGTTTTATACTTCATGTAGTAGAAAGGGATATAAGTGAATATCACCCACAGACCTTAAGTCATCATTTCTCCCAGTTGTTAACATTCTTTTGTTCATCAAATAGCTGCTGATTTAGGCTTTTCAGGCCATAAGACAGTCTTTCAGGGACAAAACTCCTGAATTCAATCACCTCCAAAGATTACATTATATATCTTTCTGTGACTTCTCTCTATTTTGATGATCATAGCTGATATCTCTCTATGTTTTTCATTTCATGGAGTAGAATACGATATAAGTCCATATCTCCCACAGATCTTTGGTCATGATTTCTCCCACTTGTTATTCACCTTTTTCTCATTCAAATTCCTGCTGATTTAGGCCGTTCAGGCCAACAGGCAGTGTTTTCCACAACATTCCTTCTGAATTCAGTCAGACTCCAAAGGGTGCAGATTATATCTTCCTGTGACTCTCTGTACTTTGATAATCATAGATGAAATCTATGTTTTGTTCTTCATGGGGTAGAAAGGATATAAATAAATATGACCCACAGATCATAAGCCATGAATTCTCCCACTTGTCAATAATCCCTTTTTTCAGTCAAATTCGTGATGATTTAGGGCTTTAGGACAATAGGCAGTGTTTTCAGCGAGAAACTTTCTGAATAAAATCACACTCTGAAGGGTGCAATATATATATCTTTATGGAACTTCACTGTACGTTTATGCATATAGATGAAATCTTTCTATGTTTTACACTTCATGGAGTAGAAAAGGATCTAAGTCGATATCACCCACAGGTCTTAAGTGAATTCTCCCACTTGTTATTATCCCTTTGGTCATTCAAATTCCTGCTGATTTAGGTTTTCCAGGCCAACTGGAAGTGTTTTCAGCATGAAACCTCCAGAATTCATTCACACAACAAATGGTGCATTATATATCTCTGTGAATTCTCTTTACTTTGTGATCATAGATGAAATCTCTCTATGATTTACACTTCATGGGGTCGAAAAGAATATAAGTCCATATCACCCACAGATCTTAATTCATGATTTCTCCCATTTGTTATTAAACCTTTTTTCATTCAAATTCCTGCTGATTTACAATTTTCCGTCTAACGGGAAGTGTTTTCAGGTAGTAACCTCCTGAATACAATCACACTCCAAAAGCTGCAACATATCATTTTCCGTGACTTCTCTATAATTTGATGTTTATACATGAAATCTCTCTCTGTTTTACACTTCATGTAGTAGAAAAGGATCGAAGTCGTTATCACCCACAGATCTTAGAGTCATGATTTCTCCCAGTTGTTAACAACCTTTGGACATTCAAATTCCTGCTGATTTAGGCTTTTCAGGACATAAGACAGTGTTTTCAGGGACAAAACTCCTGAATTCAATCACCTGAAAGATTGCATCATATATCTTTTTGTGACTTGTCTCTACTTTGATGATCATAGATGATATCTCTCTATGTTTTACATTTCATGGAGTAGAAAAGGATATAAGTCCATATCACCCACAGATCTTTAGTCATGATTTCTCCCAATGTTATTTACATTTTTCTCATTCAAATTCCTGCTGATTTAGGGCATTCAGGCAAACAGGCAGTGTTTTCCACGAGATTCCTTCTGAATTCAGTCAGAATCCAATGGGTGCAGGATATATCTTCCGGTGACTCTCTATGCTTTGATTATCATAGATGAAATCTATGTTTATTCTCCATGGGTTAGAAAGGATATAAATAAATGTGACCCACAGATCATAAGCCATGAATTCTTCCACTTGTCAATAATCCTGTTTTCCATTCAAATTCGTGATATTTTAGGCCTTTCAGTACAAGAGGAAGTGTTTTCAGCGAGAAACCTTCTGAATATAATCACACTCTGAAGGGTGCAATATATATCTTTATGGAACTTCGCTGTACATTGATGCTTATAGATGAAATCTTTCTATATTTACACTTCATGTAGTAGAAAAGGATCTAAGTCGACATCATCCACAGATCTTAAGTCATGAATTCTCCCACTTCTTATTATCCTTATGGTCAATCAAATTCCTGCTGATTTAGGCTTTTAGACCAACTGGATGTTTTTTCACTGAGAAACCTCCAGAATTCATTCACACTCCAAAGGGTGCATTATATATCTCTGTGAATTCTCTTTACATTGTGATCATAGATGGAATCTCTCTATGTTTTACACTTCATGGGGTAGATAAGGATATAAGTCCATATCACCCACAGATCTTAATTCATGATTTCTCCCATTTGTTATTAAACCTTTTTTCATTCAAATTCTTGCTGATTTAGAATGCTGGCTAGGTGGAAGTATTTTCAGGTAGAAACCTCTTGAATTCAATCACACTCCAAATGCTGAGCATATAACTTTCTGTGACTTCTCTATTCTTTGATGTTTATACATGAATCTCTCACTGTTTTACACTTCATATAGTAGAAAAGGATATAAGTTGATATCACCCACATGTCTTAAGTCATGATTTCTCGCATTTGTTATTAACTGTTTTCTCAGTCAAAACCTGCTTATTTAGGCTTTTCAGGCCAAAAGACAGTGTTTTCAGGAACAGAACTCCTGAATTCAATCACCTCCAAAGATTGCATTATATATCTTTCTGTGACTTCTCTCTACTTTGATGATCATAGATATCTCTCTATGTTTAACATTTCATGGAGTAGAAAAGGATATAAGTCCATATCACCCACAAAATTTAGTCATGATTTCTCCCACTTGTTATTTACCTTTTTGTTATTCAAATTCCTGCTGATTTAGGCCGATCAGTCCAACAGGCAGTGTTTTCCACGAGATTCCTTCTGAATTCAGTCAGACTCCAAAGAGTGCAGCATATATCTTCCTGTGACTCTCTGTACTTTGATGATCAAAGATGAAATCTATGTTTTATTCTTCATGGGGTAGAAAGGATATAAATAAATGTGACCCACAGATCATAAACTAAGAATTCTCCCCCTTGCCAATAATCCCTTTTTCCAGTCAAGTTCGTGATGATTTAGGCCTTTCAGGACAACGGGCAGTGTTTTCAGCGAGAAACCTTCTGAATACAATCACACTTTGAAGGGTGCAATATATATCTTTATGGAACTTCACTGTACATTGATAGTTATAGATGAAATCTTTCTGTCTTACACTTCATGGAGTAGAAATGGATCTAAGTCGATATCCCCCACAGGTCTTAAGTCATGAATTCTCCCACCTCTTATTATCCCTTTGATCAATCAAATTCCTGCTGATTTAGGCTTTTCAGGCCAACTGGAAGTGTTTTCAGCAAGAAACCTCCAGAATTCATTCACACGACAAATGGTGCATTATATATCTCTGTGAATTCTCTTTACTTTGTGATCATAGATGAAATCTCTCTATGATTTACACTTCATGGGGTCGAAAAGAATATAAGTCCATATCACCCACAGATCTTAATTCATGATTTCTCCCATTTGTTATTAAACCTTTTTTCATTCAAATTCCTGCTGATTTAGAATTTTCCGTCTAACGGGAATTGTTTTCAGGTAGAAACCTCCTGAATTCAATCACACTCCAAAAGCTGCAGCATATAACTTTATGTGACTTCTCTCTACTTTGATGTTTATACATGAAATCTATGTTTTACACTTTATGTAGTAGAAAAGGATATAAGTCGATATATCCACAGATCCTAAGTCATGATTTCTCGCAATTGTTATTAACCATTTTTTCAGACAAATTCCTGCTGATTTAGGTTTCTCAGTTCGTAAGACAGTGTTTTAACAGACAGAACTCCTGAATTCAATCACCTCCAAAGATTGCATTATATAATTTCTTTGACTTTTCTCTACTTTGATGATCATAGATGAAATCTCTCTATGTTTTACACGTCACGGGGTCGAAAAGGATAAGTCCATATCACCCACAGATCTTAATTCATGATTTCTCCCATTTGTTATTAAACCTTTTTTCATTCAAATTCCTGTTGATTTAGAATTTTGCGGCTAACGGGAATTTTTTTCAGGTAGTAACCTCCTGAATTCAATCACCTCTAAAGATTGCATTATATATCTTTGTGTGATGTCTCTCTACTTTGATGATCATAGATGATATCTCTCTATGTTTTACATTTCATGGAGTAGAAAAGGATATAAGTCCATATCACCCACATATCTTTAGTCAAGATATCTCCCACTTGTTATTTACCTTTTTGTCATTCAAATTCCTGTTGATTTAGGCCATTCAGGCAAACAGGCAGTGTTTTCCATGAGATTCCTTCTGAATTCAGTCAGACTCCAAAGGTTGCAGCATATGACTTCCTGTGACTCTCTGTACTTTGATGATCAAAGATGAAATCTATGTTTTATTCTTCATGGGGTAGAAAGGATATAAATAAATTTGACCCACAGATAATGAGCCATGAATTCTCCCCCTTATCAATAAACACTTTTTTCAGTCAAATTCGTGATGATTTAGGCCTTCAGGACAACAGGCAGTGTTTTTATCGAGAAACCTTCTGAATACAATCGCACTCCGAAGGGTGCAATATATATCTTCATGGAACTTCGCTGTACGTTGATGCATGTACATGAAATCTTTCTATGTTTTACACTTCATGGAGTAGAAAAGGATCTAAGTCGACATCACCCACAGGTCTTAAGTCATGAATTCTCCAACTTGTTATTATCTCTTTGGTCATTCAAATTTCTGCTGATTTAGGCTTTTCAGGACAACTGGAAGTGTTTTCAACGAGAAACCTCCGGAATTCATTCACACTCCAAATGGTGCATTATATGTCTCTGTGAATTCTCTTTACTTTGTGATCATAGATGAAATCTCTCTATGTTTTGCACTTCATGGGGTCGAAAAGGATGTAAGTCCATATCACCCACAGATCTTAATTCATGATCTCTCCCATTTGTTATTAAAACTTTTTTCATTCAAATTCCTGCTGATTTACAATTTTCTGGCTAACAGGAATTGTTTTCAGGTAGGAACCTCCTGAATACAATCACACTCCAAAAGCTGCAGCATATAACTTTCTGTCACTTCTCTATACTTTGATGTTTATACATGAAATCTCTCTCTGTTTTACACATCATGTATTAGAAATGGATATAACTCTATATCACCCACAGATCTTAAGTCATGATTTCTCGCACTGGTTATTAACAGTTTTTCATTACAATTCCTGCTGATTTAGCTTTCTCAGGCCATAAGACAGTGTTTTCAGGAACAGAACTCCTGAATTCAATCACCTCCAAAGATTGCATTATATATCTTTTTGTGACTTCTCTCTACTTTGATGATCATAGATGATATCTATGTTTTACATTTCATGGAGTAGAAAAGGATATAAGTCCATATCACCCAAGATCTTTACATGATTTCTCCCACTTGTTATTTACCTTTTTTTCATTTAAATTCCTGCTGATTTAGGCCGTTCACGCCAACAGGCAGTGTTTTCAGCGAGAAACCTCCGGAATTCCTTCACACTCCAAAGGGTTCATTTTATATATCTGTGAATTCTCTTTACTTTGTGATCATAGATGAA
>PVHY01034474.1:0-10419 GCA_004024945.1 Uropsilus gracilis | reverse complement strand
TTTTTTTTTTTTTTTTTTTTTGAGACTAGGTCTTGCTATTTTTGCCTGTGGAACCGCAGGCTCTTGTTGCCCGGGGTACCACAGACTCAAGCAATCCCTGGCCTCAGCTTCCCAGGTAGCTGGGATGACAGGCGCGCGCCACCACGCCCAGCTATTTTTTTGGAACTAGGTCTCACTACGGGCCCCAGGCGGGACTCGAACCACGATCCCTAGCCCCGGCCGCTCCATAGGCTGAAGCTTACAAGCACGAGCCACCGTGCCCGGCAGGAAAAACACTTCTTGGGACTTTTTTTGACATTTTCACATCTGGTTCATATTTTGCTCACCCCCCATTTGCTTCTTACATCCTCACTTATATTGAATGTTACCCTCTTTCTGCACTAATTCCCTTCCCCTAATTTTTGAAGTCTCTTAAAAATTATACTCCAGCCTTTTAGCACCTGAGAGAAATCCTAACTAATTTAGTTCCACTTGCAGATTGGATTAGAATATTCTTGATTCCATTAAATCAGATCACCAATAATGATATTACATAGAATGAGCCTGTTTGATATTCCTGCCTGCCTGTGTTTCTGATTTTGCTTCCCAAATCAGTCATTTTGCCATCAAACTGTGATAAAATCAAGATCATTATAAGCAAGCTGGCATGATGTTGATGGGATAGAGATGTTCCTGAAATAAAACAATACAGCTTTCATTATATCAATTCAAGAAGGATCCACTGGACTGTATGCCCAACTTTGTGTTTTAAGGATGAGAAAGAATCAGGAGACAATCCATTCTGCCACATCACGCATCAAATAACAATGTTTTGGCCAATGGCAGACTGCCTATACACAGTGGTCCCTATATGCAGCCCAGATGTGTAGTATCATCCTTGTATAATTACACTCTATGAAATTTGCACAAGAAATCACCTAGTGCATATATTTCTCAACTCATAGCCAGTCATTAGGCGATACATGACTGTATCTTGTTCTTCCCAGTGGTCTGAAAACCTTGAGGGGAAGGGCCAGCTACTTTCTACATCTATTCTCAGTACTGAGCAAGGGGCTTCACTTGGAGTTGGTGCCTGGGTGTGTGAAGTGGGAGGACAGGAGTACTTCCTGATGCCTACATCTTATTCACTCTCTGGAGTACAATTGCCTGGGGCCAGGGGCATGTAACAAGACCTAGTCCCAAAAAAATAGCTGGGCGTGGTGGTGCACACCTGTAATCCCAGCTATCTGGGAAGCTGAGGCTGGGGATTGCTTGAGTCTGTGGTACCCCAGGCAATGTGAGCCTGTGGTTCCACAGGCAAAAAAATGGTAAGACCTAGTCTCAAAAAAACAAAAAACAAAACAAAAAAAAAAAAAACAATTGCCTGGGGTTGGGGAAAGGCAGATAAAGTCCAAGGGCCTACAACATGGTTCCACTAAGCTATTCTTCAGATATTTCTGAATCCCTACTGTTAGGAGCCAAGAGTGCCCCTGTCTGCATCTAACTGTACCCTATGTGCCCCAGTCTGTTCTGGCCTTAAAGGGCACCATGTCTCTACATTCTTTTCCCTTCCTTTAAAATACCTTTCTTCCAAGGTGGCACTGATGGTCACTAGGGGAAGAAGGGATTTAGATTAACCTCAGGTGCCACAACTAAGTGCTGAGTAGGAAGAGTTCTGCCCGGTGAGTTCAGACCTCAGTCTGCCAGGCAATGTGGCTACACCTTAGGGGAGGACACCCTTGAAGGCAAGGTTGGAGAAAGCCCCTAGTACCAGACCCTGGGCTTAACTGCAGAGGAGTTAACAGGCCAGGTTCTGCGCTGAGAAGCACCCCTCTGCCCTCCTACACTCCTGTTATCTTGAAAATTCATAACCACGATAACAAAGCATCCTATGAATGCATATTGCTGTGGGAATGGATAGGGAGAGAATAAAAACACACTCATTATTTCATCCTATCAAAGTACCCAAAGAGCATTGTGTTTAAAGTTACTTATGGTAACCTAAGGACTTGGGGAAAGAAGAGAGAAGAAAAAGAAAAAGAAAAAGGTGCTTTTGAAAGCACCTTTTTAGTTAAAAGCATGAAGTCTCTAATTTGGACCAGGAGGCTCCTCTTGCTTTTTGAATAGAGGATCATTTTCCAGGCCGGGCACGGTGGCTCATGCTTGTAAGCTTCAGCCTGTGAAGCGGCCGGGGCTAGGGATCATGGTTCGAGTCCCGGGTGGGGCCCATAGCGAGACCTAGTTTCAAAAAATAGCTGGGCTTGGTGGTGCGCGCCTGTAATCCCAGCTACTTGGGAAACTGAGGCTGAGGATTGCTTGAGTCTGGGGTACCCCGGGCAATGAGAGCCTGCGGTTCCACGGGCAAAAAGAGCAAGACCTAGTCTCAAAAAAAAAAAAAAAAAAAAAATAGAGGATCATTTTCCAAAGTATAACGTATGTGGGGATTAGATATTCAGGCACTCTTGCTGAAATTTGGGCAAACCACAAGGCAGCATACAATAACATACAGTAACAATTATATTTGTAGTTTCTGTTGAAATGGTCATTTTAACATGAAGCTTGTAACATGAAGCTGGTAGCCAGTATAGCTTTGGAATTATCTTTGTTCTGCTGCTAACTAGATGCTTTTTCCTTAAGTTCTTTTGTTCTCTAGATAAGGAAAATTAAAATCCTTTGGTCTGTGGAGGGGCCTTAGGGGCTGGAGATGAGGGGAAGAAGTGTGCCGTGTTGGGGCGGGGGGGAGGGGGGGGGCGGCTGAGGCCTTCCCAGTCATAGCAGTTTTATTTCATCATTTCATTTTGTTTTGAAGGTTTCTAAATCAATTCACTAAGCAGACTGGTCTAAGCAGGGAAAGAGTTCAACAAGAACTATGATGCCAAGTGGGCTTAAGGTTCTAGAGCCTCAGGCAGCAAAAATATGACTCTAAATAGAAGATTTAGTAGTGTTATGAAGAAAAGCATTATGATCATATCGAGGTTATGACCAGAATTTGATTAAACCTTGATTCAGGATTGAATCAGAAAAACAATGAGCCCTACTTACACTTCCCCCCCTCTCCTTGAGAAGCATGCTTTTCCGTGTATCACTGTTATAATTAGTGCTTAGTAATGTTAAATATGGATAATCAATCAGAACAAGAAACAATTTTGGCACTGTTCATTTAATCTCTTAATAAGTGTTGCCAATTGTTAAATTTTATTTTCATCTACCTGGATGACCGGAAAGATGGATTTAAGAGTTTGGCTACGGACTACCCACAAGGGCCTGCAGCTTAGTCACGGTACCATGGACACTGGAAAAGATTACAGCTTCAGAAAGATCTCTGCAATGTGCATCACAAAGTGATGCTAGCTAAGGGCTGTTGGTTCAGTTCAGCAGCTTACTGTTGATCTGAGCAACAGATCAGTTCTTTTTTTGTTATTTGATAAGCTGGATAGGACATTGGAACATATGTATAACATTCTTCCTGTAGGCAGAAATAATCTAAGAGTTCACCAGAAAGGATTAGGCAGTATGTGCTTCTAGGAAATGTGGAACTGCAGGATATTAAAGCAGGTCAGTTCTCAAATCAACAAATCTCAAAGAGCATCTATCCTGTACCTACCTGCCTCTGAGCTGAGCACTCAGAGGGACAGAAAGATAAGCTGTTTCCTGATCTTGAAGGATGTAATCTCCACCTCCCTCCTCTCCACAAAACAACTCTATTCAGTGGTGATGGTGAAGAGAATGCAGCCTGATACTGCACACAGAATGTGTTGGATGCATAAATATTGTGATCATGAGCTTTCTAAGCTGAGTCACCTCATATTCTCATACATTAAAAAAAAAAGTGAGATAAAAAAAAGTGAGATGTCTTGCACTAACCTAGCTTTCTGATAATAGTTTCCAAGGAAACTATTGATTAGAGTTGGGAACTCTAATCTTACCTATCAGCTCATCACTCCCTTCCAGAGATTCCTGCAGTCAAAATACTGGCTTCTGTACTTCTGGTATTAAATCCAAATTCTGAGGCCTGACTTTGTAGAACCTCTTTAATTTGGAATTCCCTTTTCCAATCATTTCCCTCTCTCCCCCCCATTCTCTTCATCTCCTCAGGTGCTCTAGAGTTCCCCTTCTTTTCCAAGTCTTTCTTTCCTTCTCTCCACACCTCTCCCAGCCATCCTCTGAACTTCTCTAACCGTTTCAGTTGGTGGCACACAGTTGGCCACTGCGATATACAAATCCCTGTCTCCATCTCCAATTATTTCATCTGTTCCCCACGAAATCTAATTAGTCTGTTGAATGCAGGGCCGCGCCTGTTTTTCTGAGTCAAGGACAGAACTGGGCGACCACAATAGGTGCCCCTAAGAATCTGTTGGTGGAGAAGCCTGGGTGAGCCAGGGCCGGTGTGTTGGGGTGTGGGGCGTGCTCCGGGGCAGTTACGGGCCCGCGCATCTTCCACGGAAGCCAAGGTGCTTCTTTCCCCTGCAAGAGACCGGAACAGCTTCCGCGGTTTCTCTGGGTGCGGCGAGCGGGCCGGGTGGGGCCCAGGCCCAGGCCCAGCTGGGGAATGTGCGCCGTTGGGGGGAGGGGGTGGCGGGAAATGGTGCCTCGCTCGCCCCAGCGACATCAAACCCTCGTTTGGCGTGTGAGGACAATGGCTGTCTTATTTTCTCCATTCGCCGCGCACAATGCCGGATTCTCTCATTCACCCGCGGCGGTGCGAGCGAGGTAATTAGCCAGCGCCATTCAGCGCGGACACTATTGCTATGCGGGGGGGCGAGGACGCCCGCGTCGGCGGGGATTAGCCGCGGCCCGGGGTGTGCAGCTGCGGCCACTTCAAAGGGGCCTGGCGGCCCGGCCGGCTGTGGGAACCGGCGCGCCGCCCGCGGGAGCCGCCCAGCCGCCCGGCCCCGGGCCGCTGCCGAGGGAACCCGGCCGGTCCTCCCGGGCCCGGGCCGGCGCCCGCCGCTCTCCGCCCGGCAGGCCGCGGGGCGGCCGGGGCCCCGGAGCTCTGGCGGCTGTTGTCGCTCCCCATCACACTCCCACTTTCATCAGGATCTCAAGTGCTTTTTTCTTTTGAGTCCCAAGAGTCAGAGGGCAAAGAGGGGAGGGAGGGGGAGGCGCGAGGGGGCTGGGAGCTTGACACCCGGCGCTGACCTCTGAGGAGTGGAGCAGATGGTCCCACTTACTCCTGCCGCCGAGCCAGCGGCTCTCAGGGCCCCAGGCTCCGGGCTCTGACCCCGCCCGCCTCCCGAATGCCTGAACTGGGGCCCCGAGGGGGCCGGGCTCCCACATGCTCCTCCACCCAGCCCGCTGCCCACGCGGCACCTCCTGGCGTTCGAGTCACACTGCCTGTACCAGCCAGTGGACTCGGGGACTGGATCTCCAGCTTCTGCTTTTGTTAGCTACTGGAGCCTTAGGGAAGATCAGGATTCTCAAGAACCTGCCAAACCAGGGGCTCGCAAGGCCCTCTGTGAATAAAAGGAAACACCCTCTGGAACTTTGTTGTTGTTTTTTTTTTTTTTTTTTTGAGACTAGGTCTAGCTATTTTTGCCCGTGGAACCGCAGGCTCACATTGCCTAGGGTACCACAGACTCAAGCGATCCCCAGCATCAGCTTCCCAGGTAGCTGGGATGACAGGTGCACGCCACCACGCCCAGCAATTTTTTGGGGACTAGGTCTCACTCCGTGCCCCAGGCGGGACTCGAACTGTGATCCCTGGCTCCTGCCATGGCTTCCTAGACTGCCACCTACAGGCATGCGCCACCATGCCCGGCCTCCCTCTGGAACTATGATAGAAATACAGATTCCTAGGCACCCGGGTCTGAATCTCTGGTAGAAGAGTTGGGGAATCTATACCTGGATTCTGAGCTTCTTGGACACACAGTCCAGTTTGGGGGTGGGTCCTCACTGAACTTTATTTTTATTAAAGAAGTTGAGTCCTGGTACGAAAGAGACTTGCCCAGGATAGGTAACAGATGTTGAGTTGTGGCAGGTTAGGAACTTGGGTGGAAGAGGTGGGGAATGACCCTGCAAAAAACCATATGACCCTTAAAATCAGCATTCAGAAAACAGTGTGAGGAATTATTTACCTAGTATTTGTTCTAGGTACTGGAGGTAGAAAGGTAAATTAGACTGTGCTCTGCTATAAGGACTTTCAGACTAGTAGGTGGAACAGCTGACTCTAATACAGTCTGACAAGGGCCGGGAGACAAGTACAAGTCAACACATCAGAGGCAGGGATTATTTCTTTTTCCTTGGGTGGGAGGGTTGGTAGGTACAGAGAATGGGGTTGCTTCTAGAGAAAGGGGTAAGAGTTTTAGGTAAAGGGATAGCAGAAGTAAAGGAATATGAAAGTGATTATGTGCAGGGAAGACTTGTCTCCCATGAACATAGTACAAATCATGTGAAGACACAATTAAGTGGAATTTGAGGCTGGAAAGATGAAACAGAACCTAATAATGACGATTTTAAATACTGTCCTAAGGAGAATACCCTGGATTAAAGGAGAACCTCCAAAGGTATTTATTGATCACATTGGATAGTCTGGAAATAATTGTGGCTTCAGGATGAAGGAAGAAGAGGAAGGAGAGAGGAAGAAGATGGGAGGCCGGAAGGGAAACTATTACAGAAACAATTGAATGTCTACACTGAAGCAAAGGGATGAAATGGAAAATCAAGCAGGATTTGGTGATCAGTTAGCTGGGAGAGGCAGGAAGAAGGGAGGAACAATTCCTTGGTCATAGCTTGGGTAGTTTTATATGGTGATACACAACACAGGAGACACAGGAGTGCATGTGGTGATTCCTTTGAATTTATGGGAAAGCCATTGAAACCCTCTACAGAAGATGGTTCCTAGGGCTTTAAGAGACCTCTGACAATGAGAAGGTAGCAATGGAGTTCGTCAAGTAAGTCCGTTTCCAAGAGCTGGCATCCCCATGCCAACCAAGAAACTCCTTGATCCTTCAGTGAAATGTAGGCCTTTCTCTTTTCCTGAGCAGATAAGGCTTATTTTTGTTGGCATTTGCTTGGGATGGAGTGTCTTAAATACTGTCCTAATCTGCTTGAGCTACCAGGGAGCCTATACTCTTGAGAGGTAAATGCATTGAATCAAGGTTCAAGAATAGGAGAAGCTCCTTTTATGGATGAAAGGGGACCACTTTACTCGGTGTCATCCTAGAATCTTAATTTTGGTATAGTCCCTAGAGGTTGTCTTATCTGTCCTGCCCATTTTTCAGATTTAAAAACAAAATTAGGTTGGAACTGAAAGGTCACAGGGGAGGTGTGATCCCAGGTAACCTCTCCATTACCTAACCCCACTTGCGTTAGTCCCTTCAAATCCTAATATATGGCTTTGGAAATTTGGGGGAAGTATCTGTTTTTGTTGAGTTGTCCCCATGGTCATGTGAAAGCAATTTACTTAATAGCTCCAGCCTGGGCCCCATAACCAGCCGCCCTTCCGGGAGGTGAGGGGGATCCGGTGTCTTGACCAGAAAGACGGAAGTAAAGGATGTTGTGGGCCTGGGCAGGTTTACATAAGGAAGATTGGTGACCCTGACATGGGCGGAGACGTTCAGTCTGTGGAGAGGGCCTCTGCTGGGCCTGGACATTTTCATTTTCAAGTCTAAGGCGGAGAGTGATTCCCAAGTTGACTCCCAGCCCCTGATCCTGTACCCCGGCTGGTGTTGGAAGCAGATGTGCCTCATAGGCTGCAGCTGGATGAGATTTTGTAACTCACTCCGCCATCTTACAGAGGTGGAAACAGAGGCCCAGAGACATTTTTTTAAACAGGACTGAATCTGTCTTCCCTTGGCTCTTTCATCTCCCACCACCCTTTATGCACCTCATGGAAGCTACTGTCATTTCATAGTGCTTCGTCCTCCCCTTAAAAACCAGGAAATACATTGTTCCCTTGTTTTATAGCCAGAGGATTAGCCCTTCGGCCTCACCCTGGCAAGGCCCTGCAGCCCAGGTTTCCAGGATAAAAAGTGCTCAGGGAAGAACTGTCCCAGAACAAGCCTCTTGGTTGTTTATTCACCTCTTTTAATAGAATTTAGGAAACATGGGTGGACTCAGCGACCATTAGTGGCATGATAATACCTTCTTATCATGGTGCTTATCTGCGTTAGTTATACTCTATGAAACTCTGCCCCAAACCTGAGGGAGTTCAATTAAAGTGAAGCCTGCGATGTCATGGGTATCTCTGAATATCAGTAGGCACAATACTTGTATTGTGTTTGTACAATGCCTCTAAGGGTCTGCGGTGGTGTGTGTCTGTGTTTCTGTGTATGTCCATGGATATCATCATCAGCATGTGTGAGCAGCATTTGAATATGTGGATCTCCCCCCCCACCCTCAACCCCAAGCTGTGATTCAGAAAAAGAGCACTGGATCAGTAACTGTCTGCGTGACCTTGAACTGGTTACTTAACCTCTCTGAGCCTCAGAAGGGCTAATAACCCTTACTGCTCAGAAGCATACTGATATAAATGATAACTAACCTTTGGCTGTAGGTTTGCTTTCAGGGCCATGTTACTGTGATGGTACCTAAGAGCCTGCTATGGAGCTTTCACCCATCTGGTATTTTTTTAGGACCTTACATGGGAACACCTAGTGCCAGAGCCTGTTGGATAGAGGGAATTTGCCCCTACAGCACCCGTATATCCTCTCTCACATTTTCAGGCAGTCAGTGCATGCTTACAGTCCACCCTGTGGATGTGCTATGTACATAGGATTTTATTTCCCAGCCTCCAAACTAGGACACATTTTGTGACTCATTGCCTGATATGTGAAATGAAAACAGAGCAAACTATTTAAAATCAGGGCTGCCTTTGAAAACCTAGCAGTGGTGTGATCACATGGGGTAGGTGATACTTTCTCCATCTTTCCTCTTCCCTGAATGGATTAGGAACCACCACTGAAAGCAGTGGCATACTCACCTAGTGGAATGTCCAGTGTGCACAGAAGGCCAGTGTGTGTCCCTCCAGGCACACTTCACACCTTCCTCTGAAGGCTGGAGGGTGTAGGGGAGGAGTACATGACTTGATCTGGAAGAACTGGAGCCTCCCAATTATGGGGACTGAGTAATTAAAAGCAGTACTTTAAGAAACTTTATTCTCCTTGGGTTGTAAAAGCCCAGCCCTGAGGCTTCAGAGAGCCCCAGATCACCTTCCCTGCAGCTGTGTCTCAGGCCTTACAATCCACTGGAATCAAAGATCAGGCCATAAAGGTTCGATGCTCGCCAATCCTATAGCAGGCCCACTGCTGGTGGCAGGGACTTTCCCTCACTGAGTCCTATTCCCACTGTCCACCACCTCTTTCCCATTCAGACCCCCATTTGTCAGAGGTGGCTGAGGGGAGGGAGGGGTGAGACATGGATTTATGGCTGCTGACTTGAAAGACAAAGTTGCCTTTTGTGTTAGAATTGGGGCCGGAGGAGTGGTAAGCTGGTGGTGGAGTGGGAGGGTAGAGGGAGGGGCTGGGTTTGGGGGGCCCAGAGCAGGGGATGAGAGGGGCCTGAGGAGGCAGAGGAAGCAGACAAAGGATCCTTAGGCTTCTCTGAGCAGGGTCACCAAGCAAAGGCCCAGATGAATCAATCACCCCAGCAAAGCCATAACAGTCTTCTGGGGCTGTTTGCATGTTCTAGGCACTGTCTACCAACACCCTTCTGACACCCAAAGCCCGCGCAGCCCTCTTCACCTCCTCAAAGCATATGCTTTGTATGCAGAACCTGCAGAACCTTAATTCAACACTCAGACTGGATTTGGAGGTTCAGGGAAAATCAACATAGATCTTCTAAGTTCACACTTAACCCACCTCAAATGTTAATATATTAACATAGTTAATCAATGTGGGGATTCTTTTCTAATAGTCAAAGTTAGGGGCAAGTAGGGATTCAGATAATGGGGCCATGAGGACGGATTGTTGGGGGAAGAGAACCTGAGCCAGCAAACCCTGATGACAAGACTGATACCCCACTGGAGACTAGGGCAAGTCCCCAGTCTGTCTGAGACTCAGGGTTCTCTGCTATCATCTTCCTCCTTCCCATGGACATTTAGAGATAGGGCATTTACAAGTGCTTTCCAGTTAGAGAGCATGTGAGGTGGAACTTGGCTGGCCTTCTTGCCCTCTGGGGGCTACTCTGCCCCAGCTGTGCCTGCTAGTGGCTCTGCCTGGTGGGTCTGGGTGGAGTCCAGGGCAGCCACCGGGTGCCTGAGTCCAGCAGGTGCTTTAACTACACCTTGGAGAGCCACATCCATCCCCCTGAATGAGCCTGGCCAATAAAGGCATGGGTTTATAGGCTTCATAAACATTTTACTAGAGAAATCAAGACCTCAATTACCCAGTGGCCTCTTCCAACTGACAGCTCGCCTATTGGGGCCTCTGTGAAGCGCCCAGCAGAACTGCAGTAGAAGCCAAGCTCTGGCTTATACCTGCTGCCTACTTTTCCCACCACCTC
>PVHY01034473.1:0-10419 GCA_004024945.1 Uropsilus gracilis | reverse complement strand
GCTGGGATGACAGGCGTGCACCACCACGCCCAGCTATTTTTTTTGGAACTAGGTCTCGCTACAGGCCCCAGGCGGGACTCGAACCGTGATCCCTAAGCCCCGGCCGCTTCATAGGCTGAAGCTTATAAGCACGAGCCACCGTGCCCGGCGGGAATGCCAGGTTTAATGGCTGCCACATAATCTTTTCAAGAAGCTGCTTTTTGACTTCCTAAATGGTCTATACAGTAAGAAATATAAGATTAAACAAAATCTGATAGTTTGGGGGAAACCTTCTGTATGCTTCCAGTTCCTTTAAAAGAAGAAATTCAATTTGGACCCTGGCTTTCAGTATAGTGATACTAGGTTGGCTATATCCCCAGCATCAATATCAGGAGACTGGAGGTGGAACATGGGGAGGGATCTGGCCTTGAGCATGGGTGACCATTCAGTTACCTCCTGTGGAACTCTCCCATCAACAGACAGCAAGAAGTCATGTAGAATAAATTTGGGTAGAGGACATTGGAGGGAGAGGGCTCAAAGATCATAATTATCCAGTTTAGCGTTTTTCAGCTTCAAGTGTTTTTACCCACATTAGTGAAATTCCGACAGTTTGTCCAAGTGGAGATGAGGGAAGATAGGAGACAGGGAGGTTATGGTTGATCATGCTTCCAGGGTCTGTAGGGGGCTGACAACGTGACTGCCAGTACTAGTTTTTTTAGTGTTTGGATGGGGCCTAGTGGGCAGGCACTAATTGACAGGCTCCTGGGCCTGTGTGCGTGACGGTCAGCTGGTTTTTCCAAGACTGTGGGATAAATGCCCTATTCAGTTTAGGGACAGTCACAGTCAGAGAAACCCAGTCAGACCCTGATACTGATCTCATGACAAGTGTGTGGGGTATTAGCTACTTTGCCACAGATGTCTTTTCTGGGAACTGTCTCTGTCTCAGGAAACTGAATGAGATTCTTCATGGTCAGCGATGTCGCATATGAACTTTAAAAAGTGTATAAGACAGGAAATTTCACATCTGAACTTAGTGATGAATCCTTATTATTCACTATCATTTGTTAAAAAAAACAAAAAACAGAAAGGACATGTAAATTTACATAAATGAGTATGTTAGCACAGCTCATAATAAATCAGTGTAGGCATCTATAATTCCACATTTTATTTATTTTAAAATTTTATTTATTTACATAATTGTTGATCCCTTTGGGTATGGACCCCATCCCCCCCTCCTCTGGTCACTCCAACTCCTCTCTCGCTGAGGTTTCTTTGATCTTGTTTTGGCCCATGGTCTCTTCCAAATTCCACTTTTTAAAATTCATTTTAACTGCCAGGCATGGTGGCATGTGCTTGTAAACAACAGCTTATGGAGTCGCGGAGGGGTCTGGGGATCGCGGTTTGAGTCCCTCCTGGGGCAAAACAGCGAAAAACCTAGTCTCAAAAAATAGCTGGGTGTGGTGGTGCATGCCTGTAATCCTAGCTACATGGAAGCTGTGGCTGGGGATTGCTTCAGTCTGTGGTACCCCGGGCAACATAAGCCTGTGGTTCCGCAGGCAAAATAGCAAGACCTAGTCTCAAAAAAAAATTTTTTATTAAAAAATTTTACATAAGTGGGGGGGCTGTAAAATTTTACATAAGTAAAAATTACTGTTTGGCATATATATTTTTATGGGTTTAGGCTAAGAGGCAACAAATTTAACTACAAAGAATTAATAAATATTTAGGTTTGTGGGCATACAGCTTCTGGTCCTTACCCAATAGATGCCAAAAAGCATCACCTCTGCCTTTTGAGTTATAACAACCAAAAATATCTACGAATATAATGGTCTTCACTTGAGAATCACTGGTATATATTACTGCATGCAATTATTTAATGACCACCATAATCAAGAACAGTTCTATTCATTCATACTATATATATCAGTAATACAGTCCTTTCTGAGTATTGCTGAGTAATCAATTATATGGTTATACCATAGTTTATTTCTCCAGTCACCAACTGATAGATACTTGTGTTGTTTCTAGTTTCATGTGATTGTAAATAAAGCTGTTTTAAATATTTATGTACAGGTTTTTGTGTGAACATAAATCTTTATTTTAGGTAAATACCTAAAAGTATAATTTATGGATCAGATGGTAATTGTGTGTTTAATTTTATGAATGTTAAAATGCCAAATGGCTACACCACTTTAAATTCCTACTAGGTTCACAATCTCATCAGCACTTGGTATTGTTAGTGTTTGTTTTTTACCCATTCTGATAGGTATGTAATGGCTTCTCATTACACTTATAAATTGCATTTCCTTAATGATTACCTGTGTTGAGTATCTTCTTATGTGCTATCTATACATCTTTTTCGGTGAAGAGTCCGTATCTTGGCCAGGCATGGTGGTGCATGCCTGTAAGCGGCAGCCTAAGAAACTGCGACCGGGGCCAAGGATCGTGGTTCAAGTTCCGCCTGGGGCAACATAGTAAGGCCTAGTTGCAAAAAAATATAGCTGGGGATGGTGGTGCATGCCTGTAATCCCAGCTACCTGGGAAGCTGAGGCTGGGAATTGCTTGAGTCTGTGGTATCCCGGGCAACGTGAGCCTGAGATTCTACAAGCAAAAATAGCAAGACCTAGTCTCAGAAAAAAAAAAAAAAAAGAAACAGAAAACTGGAGGAGGTCAGGGGTTAGGAGGTTCCTGGTCAAGAAGAAATTCCATCTATAACATTTGTAAGGTTGAAGAGCATTAGGAAGAGAGGGAGTGGATGTGGGCCTGGAATTGAGCTGTCATCCTCTCTTACAAGAGAAGCCCCAGTCAGGCAAATATTCCATCTTTGCCTTATAAAGAGAGTATCTTAGAAAAGGGGTAGCTAAGAAAATCAAGTCCTAAGTGGAGCTTGATGGTGAACTCACAAGTAGCAAGCACCTAAATCACCTCCCATCACAAAAATAGAATGGATCAGATATAGTTTTAGTACTGATAGGCTTACTTTTCTATAGAAGACAAAGGAAATTGGAAGATGAGAGAAGAGGTGAAAAATTTGTGTTTATATTGGTCCCTGGTGTTCAGGAGAGGTAGGTGCATTGATAGGCATCAAGTTCAAGTTCTTTAAAGATTACCTGAAATGTACAGGGATTGTGGTTCTAACCTCATCTAAGCAGTTCTAATTTCATCCATGTAAGACTGCCACAAGGAAAATCAAAGCAAGAAAGAACCTCAAATTTCTGTTCTCTCTCTTCCACCCTGGGTCCTCTAACTTAAAGTTTCTTTTTTTGAGATTAGGTCTCGCTATTTTAGCCTGTGGAACCACAGGCTCATGTTGCCCGGGGTACCACAGACTCAAGCAATCCCTAGCCTCAGCTTCCCAGGTAGCTGGGATTGCAGTCATACACCACCACGCCCAGTTATTTTCTTGGAACTAGGTCTCACTATGTTGTCCCAGGCAGGACTCAAACCGCAATCCCTGGCCCTGGCCATGGCTTCCTAGGCTGCCGCTTACAGGCATGAGCCACCATGTCTGGCCCAAGTTTTATTTTATTTTTAACATAAGGTTTTAATTTATAGGATTTCAAAAAATTTAAAAGGTGGAAAGAGAATTGATTTCTCCCTTCACGAATGGAACATGACTGGGCTTAGGGTAAGGAGCATAAACCTGAAATTGGAAACCTGGACTCTTTAGATAAAAACAGGGTAGGAAATCTATAGTATATGACATGATTATTAAATCATCTTAAAACCTACTTATAAGCTGGCATGGTGGTTCGTGCTAAGCTTCAGCCTATGAAGCAGTTGGGGTTAGGAATCGCGGTTCGAGTCCCGATAGGGACAACATAGCGATATCTAGTCCCAAAAAACAGCTGGGTGTGGTGGCACACGCCTGTAATCGCAGCTACCTGGGAAGCTGAGGCTGGGGATTGCTTGAGTCTGTGGTACCACGGGCAACGGGAGCCTGCGGTTCCACGGGCAAAAATAGCGAGACCTGGTCTCAAAGAAACAAACAAAAAAAACCTACTGATAAACTCTCATTTTCTCTGGTTTCCATAGCCCATATTCCCTGTTGTGATAACAAAGAAAAAAAATCAGGTAAGATCTGGGTTGTGTGGATTTCCTGGCTCTGAATAGACAGTCCAAATAGTTCAGCACAGTGTGTTCCGTATACAGGATAGCTTAGCCACTTCCTGTGGAGTCAGTTGTTTCCAGCAGTGGATACCAGAGCAGGTACTATAAAATGCCTACAACTACAGCGGATATAAACAGGGTGTGTTTTATCTGTCTTGTGTAGGTCCACCAATATGAAGAGATGTGGGTTTCAGGAACCCCTACTACTGTTCAGAACTTACTGGAAAGAATGATCATTTGTTCTTATCTGCAAGTATGTAAAAAATTTGTTTATAACCTTTATATATTCATTTACACACACATGTAAATTCTTCAAAACCTTGGAGAAATACTCTCTTTAAGAATAACAGTGAACCAAATTTTCTTTGAGAAGCTGCCCCTTTCAATCTATGCAGTTTCAGTAGAACTGACTCCCTATTTTACTTCCAGGGGTGCCACAAGATCTACCTCTGTCCAGTTACAGCACTCCCTCTAACCAGATTCAGTGATTGTTTCAGAGGTGAGTATGTGGCCCAAGATATGTCAATGACTGAACTCTCAGACCTTTCCTGCAATTATATGGAGAAATTTACAGTGCTAGAGGGAGTTGTTAAGTGGGTGGAATGTAGACCTGGAGCCACCTGGAAAAACATCAGAGGAAAGAACTGAGAATAAATGTGGTTCCTGCTAACATTGTTTGAATACCTTTATTTAGTTATGCATCAAATAAGACTACTAAGCAGCTTACGAGAATTTTCTGCCACTTGCAGCCGAAAAACTCACGCTAATACAATAGCGCTATTAGACAATATGGGACACTTCACAACTTGAGTAACTTCGCTTGATTCCAATAAAAAGTGAGGGGATGCATTGTCACACAAAAATAGGTCATGAGAAGATAAGATCTCCATTATTAGCAACTAGTCCCACCCAATCAATTATGGAAAGTTAGAAACATAATGTTTATGCTTATGTAAATCTTTTCTAGGATTGCAAAAGCCTTTTGTGTTCTACCTGGACATTAACAAGACAGACCCTGAGTATTAATTCAGAAATCAGCTTGAAAATCAGAAGGAAGTCAATTCCTTTATTCCGTTGACCTCTTTTTTGTGTTCAAGGTCTTTATAATATACTGAACTACTTAGTTCAGGCTTGTCCTAGCAGTTGTTGATCCATGTTTGTGGGGTTTATTTTGAGGGCATGAGGTTAGGTACTATGTTAGAAAAATGAAGAGAAAAGTCTATAGTTTTTGTTAGCTAGCTGTCTGACAGTGAGGTGTTAATACTATTAAAAAATCAGGAGCTCCTAAATCAAAAGTGGGAAATCACAGGTAAGTAAAGTTCTAGGAAAGAATAGGTATGTCAGGTGCTAAACTACACCTCCTTTGCCCATGTGTTTCCCAGGATCCGGCTTGTTGCTTTTGGTAATTGGCTGAGAGCATGCTCATGGTTTCCATTTACTAGATACTGACTGACCACTGAGAGTCATGCTTTGAAGCAGGTCTAGCATAAAGACAGGATGCCATGCTAATGGTGGCATTTGACTGTGTGGCATTCATTATCACTAACTGGAGACAGCAGCACTCAGGTCAAGTGTATGTTTTAATGTGTGAGTTATCCCCAAAGAAAATATTCAGTTTTCTGAGGGAGAAGAGAACTGAGCATACTACAAGGGAAATATCTTCAAGGCCTGCCTAGTGGAGTTGAAGAGAACAATGACATCTGGCTACCAATATCTGAACACCTGTCCCATTTTGGTGGACTCCTGAATTAGACAGGAGGCTGGGTTCATAGGGGGAAAAAAAAAAAAAGCAAGAATGAAATAAAATGCTATTTTAGGATTTGGACTGCCTATTAAAACTCAGAATAGCAACTGGAAATCTAATGTACAATGTGAAAGTGGCAGAGGAAAGTCACATTGACTGATGAAAGTAATTTTTCAATGATGGGCAACTCATGGAAAAAGCTACTCCCTTACTTCTAGCCCACTTGAGAGGCATTAGGCTTCATGAGATGCTACATCTACTTCTATATAGAGAGAAAAGTGGACAGTGGTTTAGGAAAAGGTAAAGATTAGGCTACTTGGGCTGCAATTAGCTAGAGTTTAGTTGCAATCTGTTTAAATAAAAGCTTCACACAAGCAACTCCTATTAGACCTAGGGAAAAGGGCCCAGGCAGTGCCTGGAGGACAGTGAAACCAAGGCAACTTGTTCACCCAGACTCTGCTTCCTTTTCCTAGACCATGTTCTTGGAACTTTTTGTCCAAATGCACCTTAGCCTGCTTTCAGGACCTGGATGGGCCTCTTTCTCTTGATCTTTTCTCTTAGGTTAGTCAACTTTGTAAATGGCAGTATCTTTAGGCTCAAGGGGTAGCCAGAGACAGCTATTGTAATGGGAAGGGGACAAGTCTTAGACATGTGTATAAGGACCACCTTTACAGTATAGGGTAAATCCAGGGGGCGAGGGGATGGGCTTCAGTTCTCCTCCCACCTCTATGTTCTGTCCGAACCCTAAGAATCTATAAATTCTTAATTTGAACCTAGTCTTCTAGATTTGCATGATGGTCTATTTGGCAAGATAAGAGGATTAAATATATTTTATTTAATGGCTTGTCAGTTTGATTTTTAACTTTTAAAACTCAAGAGTATTTCTTAATTTTATTTTATATATATACACATATGTAGATATATTAGGTTATATTCGTTTACAACACTATATATGATTCAGATGTGTAAGTTCACCTGTCTGCCACCACAGCCCATTGTGTCCTCTTCCCTTTTTACAACCACCAGTAAAATTGGTAGCCTCAGTCCTCAGATTTTTAGTGTTTTCTGGGGGTTTAGTTTTGCTTGTTACTTTGTTTTGTTTCCATATTTTAGTATAAATAGAATTGTCTGGTATTTGCCTTTCTCCTTACCCCTTCTAGTTCTATTCATGTTGCTGCAAATGGCAAACTTTTTTTTTTTTCTTGAGACTAGGTCTCACTAAATTTGCCCATGGAACTGCAGGCTTACGTTGCCCGGGGAACCACAGGCTCAAGCAATCCCCAGCCTCAGCTTCCCAGGTAGCTGGGATTACAGGCATGCACCACCATGCCCAGCTATTTTTTGGGGGCTTAGGTCTCACTACACACCCCCCCGATGGGACTCGAACCGCAATTACTAGCCCCAGCTGTGGCTTCCCTAGGCTGCCACCTACAGGCATGTGCCACCATGCCCTGCCTATTTTTGTTTTAATTAATATAGTCACTGGGTCTATTTACATGTTATTAATCCACACATTCGTCATTAGGCATTTAGGTTATTTTTACAACTTAAGCTATTGTAAATAGTACTGTAGTAAATACAGGAGTGCATACACCCTTCACATTACTATTTTTAAAAGTATAAGGTTTTATTATTTATTTTGAATCCGGGACTCCCAAAACGTGCAGTATTAAAATACAGGCATTGATGCCAGTTAGCGTTGTCTGAAAAACACAGAGGCCTAAACAGGATGAGGGTACTTTTACTTTGTTGCAAATTCTGGGTGGGGAAGAGAAAATGTATCACCAAGAGGGTATGTAGAGGGAAACTGGAGCCTTTACCTTTTAGGAGAAAAAAAAGTGATAAAAAGGAAAGGAGCAGAGACTGTAGAGAGAGACTTTTGGGAGGGGAGAGATAAGAGAATGGAAGGCCAGAAGCCTGAGTGATGAGTTGGGCAGAAACTCTCAAGAAGAGTAAGCTGGTGGTGGCAAGGAGCTATGGTGGCCAGCAGAAGAGTAGCCAGTGTGGAGAGCATGGTGTGATAGCAAGATGGCATGGAAAGCTGGTACCTGGAGAGAGCCAGGAATTTTAAAGTTGATTTTTCATCAGCATTTGTTGAAGAGGTTCAAAGAGCCTTAGAGAAACAGCAGCTTAGAACACTGGAGAGAAAAGAAGCAAAGAGAAGATGCTGGAGCACTTTGCAGAGTGCCCGCCTCAGGTTTGAAAAGGGCAAAGGGACACACCATCATGGACATGTATCTTTGGGATCTTTAGGACTAAGGATGGTGACTGGAATAAGATAACTGACCACTTGTGGCTGTAAGGACTTGTTTTTCCTGTTAAATCTTGTAAATAATCCTTGTCATAATCCCGTTTGAATTGCATTTGACTGGCAACTGCTATACATGGGTGGTATTGAAATTGGGTGCAAAATGGGCAGAATCCACCAGTCAACAAGCCTCATTTAAAATGCAGCCTCTGGCTGGGCACGGTGGCTCATGCCTGTAAGCTTCAGCCTATGAAGCGGCTGCCGGGGCTAGGGATCGTGGTTTGAGTCCCACCTGGGGCCCATAGCAAGACCTAGTTCCAAAAAAATAGCTGGGCATGGTGGTGCGCGCCTGTAATCCCAGCTACCTGGGAAGCTGAGGCTGGCTTGAATCTGTGGTACTCCGGGCAATGTGAGCCTGTGGTTCCATGGGCAAAAATAGTGAGACCTAGTTAAATAAATAAATAAATAAATAAATAAATAAATAAATAAATAAATAAATAAATAAATAAATAAAAAATGATGAATGATGAATGAATGAATGAATGAATGCAGCTTCTGCCTCCCAAGTTCCCTCAGGTTTGTACCACCTGTGCGCAGTAGTTGCCAAAAATAGTGAGACCTAGTTAAATAAATAAATAAATAAATAAAGAATGAATGAATGAATGAATGAATGATGAATGAATGAATGCAGCTTCTGCCTCCCAAGTTCCCTCAGGTTTGTACCACCTGTGCGCAGTAGTTGCCACTCAAATACAGTTTAAATATTAGCAGGGAAAGAGTCCTTAAAGCCACAACTGGCCAGTTATCTTACCCTGGTCACCATTTTCTGTCCTAAAAGGTCCCAAAGACACATAACCATGATGGTACTCTTTTGTCCCTCCAAACCTAGAAGTAGGTAGTCAGTCAAGTCCAGTCTTTCTTAATGTTTTCTCTTTGCTTTTAAGTACTCTGCTTCTCCAAGGCTCTTGAATTTTTCCCCCCACAATTGCTGATGGACAAATAAGCTTTCCAAACCCCTGGCTATCTCCAGGTACCAGCTCACTATGTCACCTTGCTGTGGTGCCACACTCTCCACACCGGGTCTCTCTTCTACCAATCACCATGGTTCCTTGTCACCACCTGCTCACTCTTCCAGGGGGCTTTTGCCCAGAGCCTGGTCACTTGGGCAACCAGCCCATCATTCTCTTGTCTCTACTCTCTCCAAAAGTCTCTTAGTCTCTGCTCTTTTCCATCCTAAAAGTCAAAGGCTCCAATTTCCCTCTACACACTCTCTTGGTGATACATTTCCTCTTCCCCACCTGGGGTTTGCAACAAAGTAAAAGTATCCTTCCTGTTTTTCCTCTTTTACCTCTGTTTTTTAGACACAGCTAATGGCATCTGTGCCTAAGTTTTAATGCTGCCCATATTGGGTTCTCTGCTTCATTTCCAGATATTTACTTTATATCCTTATTTGACTTTCTGAATACCTGCTGTGTTTGTGACTCAGCTCTCATGGTGATGATTTTAAGATGTTTTGAGGGGCATCTAGTAGGTATTCAGATAGGTAGGAGATGGGCTAGGACTGGTGCTTTAGGAGGTTGAAGAGGGTACCATCCAGAGGTCAGAATGGGTGGTTATCTTTCAAGGGGAGAAAACAGCTTTCTCAGAGAGGAAGGCAAGGAAGCAAGATACTAGTTTATAGATTCTAGAAGGTTGGATGTGTTACATTTGTTGGTCTCTATGAAAGTAAAAAATGAGGTCATAGTTACTGATCTGAAGTTGGAGGGTAAATCACTTGAAGTGAGTGGTCATTTTGAAGCTGTGACATGGCAATCTTAAATTTTAGGCATTGTTTGTGAATGAGGCTCCCTCCTTTACCAAACAAAGCCACAGAGATGTGGCTGTGGCCCCATGGCACATCTCTTTGTTTTTTTATGATACTAGGTCTCACTATTTTTGCCCGTGTAACCACAGGCTCACGTTGCCCAGGGTACCACAGACTCAAGCAATCCCCAGCCTCAGCTTCCCAGGTAGCTGGGATTACAGGTCCAGCTATTTTTTTGGGGACTAAATCTCCCTACATGCCCCTGGCAGTGAAACTGGGTAAAATGAAGACTTTCTGTCTTTATTTAACTGTTTACCCCTATCCGCCTGCTTCTCTCTCCAAAGCAGGCTACAAGCAGTTCCTTTGCAATTACCTTTAACCTTAACTGGATACAGCTATCTGCCTGCTTCTCTCTCCAAAGCAGGCTACACACTCTTCATTAGCATTTTCACTGATCACCTTTACCATTGATATGCAAAAGCCAGCCAACTGCTCTCAGCTCCAAAAACTGCAGAAAAGAAAAACTTTAAAACA
>PVHY01034472.1:0-10419 GCA_004024945.1 Uropsilus gracilis | reverse complement strand
GGGGGGGGGACTCAGCAGGGCAGGCGCCCGCATAGTGCCTGACCCCCCACTTCCCAGGGCCCTGACGCCTCTTCCTCAGGCAGCCGGGTGCAGTGTCCTCCATGGGCAGCACTGGGAGCTGGGCCGCGGGGAGAGCTGCCGGCGCCTCATGCCACCCCCCCACCCCCCCACCCCCGCACATCTTGGAAGTGCTGCACAGCTGGGGCGCACAGATAAACCTTGGCTGGCGGGGGGGGGGGGTGATGCTCAGGCCTGGAGCCACACAGCACACAGGAGATTAATGAGGCCTTCTGTGGGCAGTGGTCTGCCCCCCCCCAGGCTATGCCCCCCCCCTTTGTGTCCTGTTGGCGATAAACACGATTCACGCCGGCCTGGCCGGGCCCTGTCACCCGGCGACGGCAGCTCTCGGCAGGGCCCACGCCTGGCAGGACACGGCCTGAGGCCCACGGCAGAGGAGGTGTGGGGTGCGGGCCAGGACAGGGTCCGCTCTTGGAGGCACCACGCGCACTGGGCCCCCAGGGGACCTGGAGACGCAGCCAAGGCCGCACCCTTCCCCACCGGTCTCCCCACCGGACCGGAGTTCCCAGTTAGCATCGGGGGTCCCGGCAAGGGCACCACCACTGGGGGGCGGGGAGGGGCGCTCAGCTGGACATGAAGTCCCCCACGGTTCTGGGGCGACAGCTGCGGGGGCCCCCAAGGCAACCCCCTCAAGGGAAGGCTCGTTCTCCGCCTCGCCCAGCTGCCAGCGGGACTGCAGGCCTCAGCGCGCCTGCGGGGTCTGTCTCGCTTAGGACTTCAAAGCCTTCCGCTCCCCGGACCCTCTCCTGTTCCTGGGGAGCAGCAGGCGCTTTAGGCTCAAGACCCATCCCCCCACCCCGCCATCCTGACCAGCCCCGTCTGCACGCACTTCCTCTTAACGGAGGGGCCACTGGCCAAGACCCCTATGGAGCCTCTGCCAGCCACGCTCTCAGGGGGCCAGGGGCACGGGCCCACCAGGCCGGAGGCTGGGCCAATCATCTGGCCTGCAGCAGGCTGGGCCGCAGGGGTGGGGGGCTGGGGGCTCCCCAGGACTCTCCAAGCTCTTTCTCTGGCCTCCTGCTCACACTCTCTCTTCACATCCTCTCCTCCCCAGGTGACACCTCTCCTTTATCGCCCCCTCCCAGGCCCAGGGAGCCCACTCACGCATGCGCGTGCTCTCGGGGCCAGGCGTGCACAGTCACGGGGAGGGCGCAACACCACAGGTGCTGGTCACGGAGGCTAATGGCGAGGACGCACTCACCCTGCACCCCGCTGCTGAAGAACGGTGCTCCCCCTGCCTGCTGGACTGGGGGTGGGGGCGGGAGGGAGCAGGTCCAGGGCATGCATGCTGGAGCTGGACGGCAGGCCTCAGCCTCAGCAGCGCCCCAGCCCCGCTCGCGGGAGGCGAGTTGTGTGACTCAGGGGAGGTGTCAGCTCGGGCCGCATCGGTGGTCATTTTGCAGTGGACGAGCGTGCCACAGCCACACGCTGCACCCCTTAATTTATGCAGCGTTACAGGTCGGTGATCTGGGGGGCGGGGACCTGCTCCAGGTCACAGACAGATCCGATTCAGTCACTCTCCGGGCAGAGGCAGGACTGGTGTCTCGCAGTCCTCCCAGGGGTGCTGACCCGGGAGGGGCCCTGAGGAACTACTGTAAGTGCAGACTTGGCTTCAGTGGGTCCAGGGTGGAGCTGAGGCTCTGCGTCTGGACCAAGAGCCGCGGGGGTGACCGTGCTGCCGGTCCGCGGACCACGGTTTGAGAAGCGAGGTCCCGCGCGGAGTGAGAAGCTGCTGTGATCTGCTCCCGAGCGGGCACAGCTCAGGATGCTCCAAGCAGGCCGCTGAGGGCCCCTCCCATTTGCAATCCTTCCTGGCTCCTTAGAGCTGTTGCCCGTGCTCTCCTGGCCACACCAGTCCCGTCCTCTCTGCAGCCCTGTCTGGTGGCATCGGGGACCCCTGACCAGCTCACCGCCCTGCAGGTCCCGGTCAGCACCTTCATCTCCAGCCTGGTCTTTAGCGAACAGTGTTGGGGATGATGATGTTTGCAAACCCAGCCTCGAGGCTGGAAACTGACATCTCCCTTTCTCCTGTTACACCCTTGCCCCTCCCCCCTGCTCTTTTTACCCACAATTCCGTGGTCCACAAGTTACATCGTTCATTGTTTGAGCACCTGCCGTGTCCAAGCGGGCTGTTCTGTGACCTTGAGAAAGTCTGCTACCCACCCCACTGTGACACTTGCAGGTTGAGACCTTGTTTTAGGATCCTTGAAGTTCTTGGAGCCTGGTCCAGTGCCTGGCAGGCAGGGAGTGCTCACCCAGTGTTTGCTGTGTGGATGCTGCTGGTTGGATGAGCTCAGCTCTCTCTTCTTGGCCTGCAGAACTGTAGACACAGGCCTAGGTCACAAGCGTGCAGTGAGGCTGATCATTACTGGGGAGGCCTCCGTTTACAGGTGGGTAAACTGAGGCCAAGAGTAGGGGAAGTGAGTTTGCCAGCCGTTCCCTCCACGCGCTGTGACCAGCATCTGTAGTACTGCATCTTCCCCATGGTTGTGTGGGTGTGCGCATGTGTGAGTGTGTACACCTGGGCCTGGACGAACAGGGCTAAGGGGGCGCTGAGAGCATGTGCGTGAGACGTCACAGGCGCAAGCAGAGAGAGCGAGCGAGCACTGGAGAACGCCAGAGAGAAGGCGCAGAGAAAGAGGGTCAGGAGTCCTGGGGGTTGGGAGCCTCGCCTGGCTTCCAGCCCCCCCCCCTCCACCACCACCACCCTGGCCCTGCCTGGTGTGTCTGTGTAACTTCTAGAACCAATAAAGAACCAAAGCAAACTGGTGAGCCTGAAGTCACCCCCGACAGTGGCGACGAGGAGGGTACAGTCCACCGAGACAGGCAAGGAGCAAGTCATTGTCCATCATGGAGGTAGGACCTAAGCCCGCTACACTCAGGGGTGCTCAGAGGAAGCGTGTCCAGGCACGGCATGAAATGGACACAGGAGCTGTCGGGCAGGAGGCCCTGTGGCCGGAGAGGGCCAAAGCCAGTGGCAGCCCCAGCCCTGGCAGAGAGAAGTGGCCTGGGAGCCAGATCGGCTCTTGGCACCTTTGGAGATGGTCTCGGCAGGCGGGGAAGCCAGTGTGAGGAACAGTCTCCCTGGCTCGTCCTGAAACACCTGCTCAGAAAGGTTAGCCAGCAAGAGGGGGTGGATGCCAAGTGAGAGGCTGGTACACTGGTCTAGGCGCCTGGTTCGAGGAGTCCAGTCGGAGGTGGCCTTCTCTGCTGGTCACTTGCAGCCCTTCTGATGGCTGTCCTCACCACTCATCCCCTTTCTCTTCTGTGCAGCTCTTGTGCTTTCGGTTCTTTGGGCACGGTGGCTTCTCTGAACACGCCAGTGCTTCCAGGCCGGTTCAGGCCCCACCTCCTCCTTGGATGAGAGGGCACCTTGGAGAAACAGCTATGGGCACCTTGGAGAAACAGCTATGAAAGGCTGCCGGTTGGTGCCATTGCCAAGACCAGGCACCTGGCACTACGCATCTCACTGCACCTGGCTCATCCAGGCTGGTCTACAGTTGAGAGTCGGGTGCTGCAGGAGATCTAGGACTCATGTGCCCACATGAGTCTATGGGGCATAGAAAGGCACCTAGTACCTACCCTCTCTCTCCCTGTAGCTTTGGGCCCCTCTCCATGTTCCCCTAAATCAGGCTTAGTGTCTAAGAACTTCAACTCCCTGAGGTTCCACAGATTTCTTCATCCAAGCGTCCTCGGTGCTGGGTGTTCAAAATGTTATAATCGTAAATATAAGCTCAATAAATTAAACAGCCCACGTTTATCTCATCGGGATGCTTTTAGCTGCAGTGGCTGAAAATCCACTCCACCTGGTCTCATAGCAGAAAAGTCTAAAAGTAGAACGAGGACTTCAGGCATCGCTTGATCAAGGAGCTCAAATCACGTTTTCTCTGCGCCTCATTTCATGGTTTTGGAATCAGTGTGGCACCAAGCTGGCCGCTGGCTCAAGGCCTGTAGGAACTAGAGAGGCTCTTTCTGGATCCTTCTCAAAACGTGTCCAGCCATTTGGCAAACAAGTCCCAGACTGAATTCTTACTGACCTGGACTTTTCATAAATCCATGCCTGAACCAATCACTGCAGCCAAGGGAACGATGGGATTCTCTAGTTGCCTTAAGTCCGGATCCGCTACGAATACCCCACCCATCACAGTCTGAGGAGTGGCGTTTCTCCATTTGAAGCGGGGAAGTGGGGGGAGGGATGCTATCAGAGGGCGAGCGGCTTTAGATGCGGGGAGACACAAGAGAGAGCGTCTCGTCTCTGAGGTTCTGCACCTGTGCGGGTCAGTGATCCCAGCAGGACTGGACTCAAAGCTTCGAGGAAGCCCTAATGTCCCCCTCTCTGGTTTAGGACGCTGGGCAGGCGGGAACCAAGGCGAGTCTGCTCACTCTCCGGCTCCCCAAGTTAGCCAACAGTGTGGGTCCCTTTGCGCTTCCTTTCTCTTTAACTCTTGGAGCCTGAGTTTTCTCTTCCGTGTCTTCGCCTGTGTTACTTGGCAGTGAGGATAGCGAAGCTGATAGGGAAGGTGGACAGTCAGCTACAGGCTCCTCGGGCAGCGGACACAGGGGAGGACACCCCCCCACTGTGGCCAGGCAGGCAGCTATCCAGCTGTCGAGTGGGCTCTGCAAGGGGAAAGGTGGAACAGCAACACGGCACCGAGGACTGCAGTGTGCGCTCGCGCGGCACGCCCAGGAGGCACCTCGCGCCCACACCCCTGCTGACTGCAGCGAGCTGAGCCCGTCCCCAAGCCACAGGACTCCGCGCTCGGCCGGGTGACTTGCTCTGGCCAGTGGGCTGGGAGCCGCCACGATGCGCAAAGAGGCTCAGGACGAGTGGACTGCGCTTGCCCCCTGGGCTCCCGCCAAAGCCGGAGAGGCGCTTGCCCAGGTGGCCGTGGCCCTTACATGACATGCGGGGTGGACGCGGCTGGCCCCCACCTGGTGGGCTTCGAGCCCCGTGTGCCCAATGTGCTACTGTGTCCGGCCGCTGGGACGTGTGAACGGTTTCTGTGTCAAGTGCGGGGGGACACGGGCCCAGGAGGGCAGGGGCGCTGGGTGACAGGCTGGGGGCCCCACGGGATGAGGAGTGGGGAGCCCAGTCCTATAGCCACCCCCTGCCATGTCGTATGACCATGACAAAGGCCTTCCTTCCATGATCTTCCATGAACTCTGAAAACAGAGGGGGTTTCTGACTCTGACCTCTGACCTCTGACTTCCGACCTCAGGATTCAGGTCCTGGAGCAGGTGGTCCCAGAACGCCAGGCTGTGCGCTGCCTCTGCCCTGCCCCCAGCGCCACCTGACAAGTGGCCCTTCCAGCGTCTCCGTGCTCCCTCACGCCTCACACCGCACACACAGACTCATATAGAAACCAAGTCAGGCTGCGATCGAGGCAGAAATAGACGTGTGAAGTTGTTCCAGGAGCAAAGAGGAGCGAACGCTGACGCCTCCCGGGAGAAGGGGGGGGAGGCTGGGGGTGGCTCCATCAGGGCCTTCTGGATGAGTAACGTCAGGCAGATGAGTGACGCGAGGATGGCGGGGAGGCCCTGGGGGAGCAGTGACAGGCTCGCTCTTCCGGGGAGCCGATTGGGACTGAGTGGGGGTGGGGCGGGGGCTGCCGCTGCTGGGGCCAGAGGAGAAAGAGCCTTGAGTGCCACCTTCAGCGTCAGGCTGTGTCCTGCAGGCTGGGGGGCAAGGGCTGGTGCAGTCAGGGCGGTAGGGGCTGTCTGGGTGCCCCAGAGCCTCCGCCACCCCTCACCAGCGCCAGGGGAGAGCGAGGTCAGACCCGGGGCTGGGGGTCCTGTGGAGGGAGCAGGTTTGAGGGTCGGGCAGACCCCGGAGCTCGGCCCGGGGGAATCTCTGAAGCAAATGAAGGAGCAGGACAGGGGGAGACGCTGAAGCCGCGGGCAAGAGGGCACCGAGTGGGCGGGAGACTCCCCTGGGTCGTGGCGTTGGAGGGGGCTGGTGAGCCTCTCCGCGGAGACCGTGACCCCATCTTCCTCTTCAGGGTCACGAGGCTGCAGAGGGGCGCCCAAGGCCTTCGTGGGAATCAGGCAGACCTAGGTGCAAATCCTGGCGCTGCCATTTGCCCGCTGTGCAACCTTGACCTAGTGGCTTAACCTCTCTGTTGCCCCTGGAGAAGCAGGCTCCGCCACTGCCTGTGATGGTGGCAGAGATGACGAAGTAGACGCATCATGATGCTGGTGGCGCTTCGTTCCGAGTCCCGATGACTTGCCATCCTCCTCTCCCTCGTCGGCACAGCCTTGGGCCGGAGGCTCCTCAGGAGAAAAGTGGAGCCCGGAAAGGCTGGGCGACCTGCCAGAGGCACGTTGCTGGTCAGAGGCTTGACCGTAGGTCTTGGGTCACCCACCCCGTCCTCTCGGTCCACCATGACGTTTCAGACCAAAGAGTGTTGGAGCCTTTTGGATTTTCTCTTTAGGTTTTTAATGATAAAGAAACAACTGCTCACCTCGCTCCTTCTTCTCCCCTCCCCCTGCTCCTCCCCCCCCCCCGTGACCCCACACTTTAGGGCCGCCTCCCAGGCCAGGTGTGTCCATGCACGAACACGCACAGCCCCTGGGCCGGGCGCATCTGCAATCACGGGGTGGGGGGGGGGCAGAGCGCAACACTGCAGGCGGTAGCCATTCACGCTCACGGGGGAAAACCCCGAGGAACTAGTCCCCCCCCGGGTCGTGCTCAGACCTCACACGCTCACGAGAGCCATTCGCGTGTCACACCCACACCCTCTCGTGCGCAGACTGTCGTCTGGCCGTCTGTGTCCTCCCGACATACTCGGAAGAAGCCGTTTCTAGGAGGTAACCCAGGGACCCTCCACAGGCCGGAGGAACCGCGCCCCTCCACCCCCCATAGGGGCTGAGCACTAAGTAGGCATCTGAGGCTCCTGTGACCTGCAGACACAGGCCCCCCAGTGAGTCAGTGACTGAGACGACAGTGACCACATGTCCCCGGGCCTGAGATAGAGTCCTCTGCACTTGGCCCGGTGACACGGAGCCCCCTGTAGGCTGCGCCCCTTGTCCTGATCTAGTGGATGGATGCAATGGGCGCCAGCTGAGCTGAAGCGGTTCTCGGGCTCTTGCAAGGACTGAAGAGGACACACATGCAACATGCTTGCTGCGGGCCAGTCATCCAGTAAGTGCTCAATAAATGCTTGCTGGCCTGTCATCCAGTAGGTGCTCGATAAATGCTTGCTGTGCTCCTGAAGGAGGAGGGAACAGTGTGAAGGAGAGAAGGGAGGGAGGTGGGAGATGGGGAGGAAGAGCTGGAGAGGAAGAGGAGAAGAGGGGGAGCAGAACAGAGAGGCAGAGGAGGGGGAGGCGGGTGAGTGACATGC
The DNA here is from genome assembly GCA_004024945.1 of Uropsilus gracilis. Lineage (NCBI taxonomy): Eukaryota > Metazoa > Chordata > Mammalia > Eulipotyphla > Talpidae > Uropsilus > Uropsilus gracilis. The sequence continues at coordinate 2,998 of PVHY01034472.1, read as the reverse complement.
TGCCAGCCTGACTCCCAGCACAGCCAGCCAGCGGCCTGGCCCAGGCTGTTCCCACGTGGCCATCAGGAAGACTCGTGCATTCTCCCTGCGTCCCGATTACACATCTGGCAGCTGTGGCCCGGGATGCAGCGAGAACAGCTGTCCTCAGACGTGCCCAGCTGCAAAATGAGGGCCCAGAGGTGTTAGGAAGGACACAGGGGCCTGGGGGAGTGGCTGGGGATGGAGCTGTCATAGCCACCACACCACCCTGGTCGCCCCAGGCCTCAGATTCCCGACTGGCAATGCGAGAGGTTAGGCGGCGCCCTGACCTTAATGTCAGGCGAGGCCAGCCCCGTGGTATGTCCGAAGCGGCAACCCTGGCTTCTGCAAGGTGTCCGCAAAGGTGCCCACCTGGGCCCGGAGAGCTGTCCTACCATATGCAGGGGGACCCTTCCTGCTTCCCTGGGAGAATATCTGCAGCTAGAGCAACGCTGCGACTGCAAAGTGATCTCTCCCTGGCACGCTTCCCTTGGCAGCTCGGAGCTCAGCGACGGCGACTTCCCTGAGGACTTGCAGAGAGGCTGGCATCCTATTTTAGACAGAGGGTGAGACGTGCGTGCAGGTAGGACCCCTGAGAATGGCCACGCATCAGGGGTCCCGTCCTCTGGAGAACAGTAGAGTAGAACAGACACATGTGGTGTCTCTGGCAGCGGGTCAACCTGGTTCAAATCCTCTCCATCACTGACATTAGCCACAATCATGGGGGGAAAGGAGACCCTCTCTTGGCCCCCTCAGTTTTTCCATCTGCGAAATGGGAATGATGAAGTGGGAAGCACGTGGGCTACAGAATCACACTGCCTGGGGATCGACCTGCTCCTTAGCATCCACCTGCTGTGTGACCCGAAATGACTTATTCTCTGAGTCTCCATTTCCTCGCAGGGTGGCTGGTTTAAAGGAAGTGACGCACACAGACCTGGCACTCGACACGCGCTGTCCATTATTATTATTGGTGCTGATGTTGTTAGGAACACCCCTTGCTTCTTAAGAGGAGTGTTAACTCCCTGGCCACTGACGCTCTGTCTGCCGGCACCTCGGCTCAGTCCAGGGGTCCTGGCTGCAGAGATCTCTGGCACTGCCGGAGCCACTCCGCTGCCCACGCTGGCTAAGCCAGAGCAGGACCTGGCACTGGTCAGCCCATCAGAGCTGCACAGATTCCTGGCTGGGAAGATGCCAGGAGAGCTCTTTCTTGCTTTCACCGCAGAGGCCCAGATGGAGCCTGGTGGTCAGGGTTAAAGCTAGTCTGGCTCCTGGCGCCAGTGGGCCAGCCAGACTGACTGGGCAGGGAGAGAACCTCGCCACAGCATGCCAGGAAGCAGTGGCCAGGGGCACTGAGGGCCAGGGCAAGTAGGGAGCTAGGGCTGGGGTTCTGTGCTGAGTCATGGACGCTGCCATGGGGAGGCGCATCAGGAACCAGGGGCCGGTTGAGATGGGCCCCATCGGTCAGCAGCAGCGGGCCGGGGAGGAGGGGGGGCTCGGCAGGTCCGAGCCCCCCACCAGCTGCTGCTGCTGAGCTATTCTCGAATCTCAGCATCGCTCCCACTGCGCACCACATGCCCGCCAAGGGCACAGCTCAGCGGCCACATCCGTGGCCCTTCTCTCTGCTCTCGAGAGACCACCTGGACCCAAGGGAGCCGCAGGTGGATGCCGGAGGGTGTCGGCTACTGTCCGTGGTCCTGAAACAGCCTCCCAACGGGCCAAGCCCACCAGCGACCTCCACAGAGCGTCTCCCAGGGCGTGAGACCCGGTGATGATCTTTACCTCCCACGCATGTGGCTTCTCTTGCTGATGCAGAACCAACGTTTCCATGTCTCTAGGCTTAACTATTCACGTCACTGGCTTCAGGGTCGTTTGTTGTATCAACTTCTGTGCGCGGCCACTCACCACCTGGAGAACTGGGAACTCCATTTCTCTAGAGCCTTTCACCCAACCAAACACCTGCCCTGCCCCTGCTCACAGTCAGAGGGACCCGAGTCCATCTGGCCTCATGCCTTCCTCTGTCAGGCGGGCAGGAAGGGCAGGCGTCCAGTCGCACGGGCACCAAGACCTCACATCAGTCAGAGCACATCCTAGTTCAGCGTCCAGGTGTCTGATGCCTCATCCACCCCACTGTCCCTCCTTCTCCGCTGCCTCGTGCATCCACCCCCTGCCAAGGAGAAGGGGCCGCGCAAGCAGAGTGGACACTCCTTCCAGGGCTCCCTCCCAGCGGATCATAATAGCTGCCATTTCTTTCCAGCTACACTGAGCCAGCTTGCTGGGCTGCCAGTGCTTCTGTGGAGAACGCAGCCGACTCTCTCTTCGCGGAGAGGCATGGCCAGTGTCCCGGCTCCAGGCAAGGGGATGAGCTCAGAGGCACAAAGCGACCTCCTAGAGCCACACGGTCCCGTGTGACCACTGGATTACAGTCAGCACTTTGGGGGGGGGGCTTCTGACCTCTCCCTTTGAAGCCCGTCTGAATAACAAGGCCCGCGTTAAGCCTCGGCGGGGGGACGTTGTCTCCCCCACATGGGAGTCTTTGGCTAGGGCCACTCTGTCCACGCGTCGACAGGTCCTGCTCCTCCTGTCAGCGCCTCGGCCCTGCTCTGTGCATCACACCTCGGGCAAACCCCTCACCGAGCCTCACACTTGAAGGCCTCGGGAGCCCCTGCTCTGATCAGCTGCTGGGGTCAGAGCAAAGGACCCTGGAAACATGGAGGAGGGAGCGGGGGACCGGTATGTTGCGAGAGCATCACGCAGCCACGTGAATAGTGATGAAGCTGTAGCTGGCTCCCTCTGCCAGACCTCGCTGTCTGCAGGCACGGGCGCTGGGGCTAATTGTTGCAGGCAATTAATAACTTGGATTGTGTTCGCGCTGGCGCGGGCTCCTGTGCCCTTGAAGGAGGCACGTGAGGCTGGGAAAGGAGTGCTAGGCCCGGTGGCTTGCAGAACGGCAGGGGAGTGGGGGGGGCTGCCATCTGCCCAG